>CATIWQ010225468.1:0-13770 GCA_949673415.1 Euphorbia schlechtendalii | reverse complement strand
GTCTATTAAACGTCCTTATGGCATAATAGAAGATATCCTAGTTAAAGTGGATAAATTTGTTTTCCCTACTGACTTTGTTGTGCTAGATTTTGCATATGATGAAAAATGTCCTATAATTTTAGGAAGACCTTTTATGCATACCGGCAAAGCATTGATAGATGTTTCGGAAGGTAAAATTAAATTAAGGATAGGGGATGATACTGTTGAATTCAATATGGGTAAAGCTTATAAATATCCTATGGATGAAGATATCTGCATGAAACTTGACTTGATTGATGCTTTCATCCAAGAGGTTGTTAAGCTAGATTTCATTCATGAATATGAAGTCAAGGGGTTGAAAAACTCCATTGATCCATAAATCTCTTACATTTTCCTAATATATATAGTATATTACAGTAGTATATTTCTATTTTTAAAGTATTATAATTAGTGTAGTTTTTAAATAAAATAAAAGAAAGAAGAAAATATTTTGGATTTTATCACATCGCGATCATGAACAATATCGCTAAACTCTCTATTTCTGAGTAAGAGGAAGTAACGATCACGACTTACTCTCGCGATCGTGACCTGTGCAATCTGCACAGCAGTTATTGCTGTAACAGCTATATTCTAACGGTTATATTTATAATATATCCGTTGGAAAGGAAATAATTATCCTAATTTCCCTATAAATAATCTCTTTTCATGTGTTGCTTTCACAAAAACTCTTATTCTTAATCTCTAAACTCTCAAAAATCAAGTTTTCTCTATTCTCAAAAAATTTGTTTTGATTTCAATAGCTCCTAAGAAGGCTACAGCAAATTCATCAAAAGGGAAGAAGAAATTGGTGAACCGATAAAATGAAGTTGGTTGTCCCTTTCCGATTAATAGTGACGAGGAAGTGGAAAGATATTTGAGAATCAAGAACTACAATTTTCATGGTACGCTTTTCTACGATCCTACTTTTTCTATTGATGATGTGATTCACACGGAAGTAGAAAGATACTTTTCACTGTTTGGATTGGAAAAGTTCATGAATATGCGATTTCCTTTTATCGAAGAATGGATTCTCAAATTCTTGGTTACAGTTGCTGATGATGGGACTGTCTTGAAGAAAAACTTCAGACTTGAAGGAGAAGAATATAAGTTTACAATGATGGATTTAATCAAGTGGTTTGGTTTAGGAGAGAATTTTGATGATATTGAGAAAGATGAAGATTATGAGTTAACGGACATTTAGACTGAGTTAACTGGATTCGATCGATACAATGTTAAGAACTCGTCCAACAAGAATATTCGGAGTAATAGTCTTCTCTACCTTCATAAGTTTATTTCTCAAAGTCTTTTCTTTTGACATGAAACAACTAAAGTGTTAATGAAAGACTTAGAAATATTGGAGTGCGCAGTTTTGCAATGTCGACCAAAGTTTTCGATGTATATTATGGAATCCATCGATAGTCTGACTACACATAAAAAGGCTAGAGTTGGACGAGCAAACACGATTTGTGGGATAATTTTGGGAGCAAAAATTCAATTACCATACCAATATAATCCAAGGGAGAAATTTAATTTTATGGGAGGAGCGTACATGAAGAGGGTAGGATTGGTAAACGAAGAAGTAGGAAAATTTACGTTCCTACCTTATGAAGTAAAGATAACAAAGCTTCGAACGACTCAAAAGTCTACTACTTGAGAAAAAGAAATAGACGAAGATGTTGAGGAAATGTAATTCGAGAGTGGTGATTCAAGATAAGCCTTAGGAAGTACAAATGATACTTGGAGAGGAAAGTTCATGAAAGATGTCGACAAAGCATGCTTGGATATTGCCGCAATTCAACAAGATATTCGTCAACTGACAAATCCAACATATCATTAAACTGGAAATTAAATGCATACTTCAGAATGCAAAATTTGGAAATATCTCCGAGTCCACCAGATTCATGTTCTGAGGAGTAAAACGGGTTCAATTTCTTTCCTTTATTTTATTTTATTTCATTTTAGTTGTGTGTATAATTTTTTATTTTTATAATGTCTCACAATGAGGACATTGCGTTCTTTAGTGTGGGAGGGAATTTGTAAAAATCCCGTAAAATCCAAATAAATTGAATAAAAATGAAAAATCGAAGAATTTGAAAATTTTTTGTTGATTTTCATGACATTTATACATTATAATTTCTTATACTTTACTAAAATTTGTCTGAGGTTATTGTGAATGTTAGGTATTTACAAGTTTGATGTTAGTGCACAACATTTATCAATTTGGCAAGGATGAGTGGTGAGTAACATTCAAGAGCAACATTCCATGTAAGTTTCGATTTATATTTCAATGCAACATGAATTAGTATAAGTTATATAGTTTTAGTTCAATGCTTTCGATAAGTTTAAGTGGAGTAATATCTAATGGTATTCTTACTATGAGTTTTATATGCAAATCTCGAATAAGTCCTATAAGTATTAAATGTATTTAAAGTGTTAGGAAACTATAGCCATAATACTTTGAAATTGATCAATAAAGGATGAGGGTATTAAAGAAAAGATGGGGAAAAGGTTGCACAAAGCCAGTAAGGGATTTTTCCATTATGAGTGGGCCCCAAAACGAACACAGGTTGTTCAAAGTGGGGCTTACGCAGCTGCCCTGCGAGCCAACGAGCTCATGGGCCACTAGCGTGCGAGGATAGCCCGCACGCGCTAGCGGGCTGCAGGTCGCAAATGCTGCCGCAAGCCAGCATTGCGAAGCTTGCATGCAAGCTCGCAAGCCACAGCTTGCGGTACAAGGCAAGCCCGCTAAGGGTTACCTTGGGGAAGCCGCGGGTCAACTCGCAGGTATCCATACCTACGCAATTGACCCGCTTTACAAGGGATAGGATTTATCCCATCCCATGTAGAGTTTTAGGGGGAGTGTGAGCACGGGATTTTGTACCATCTCGTGCATTCAATGATGATAGCTTTTCAGGATTTCTCCTATAAATAGTCGAGTCTTTTTCGATATTCAGGGCTCCAAAAAATTGACAGATAAAAATATTGCTTTTAGAACTACTTCCAAGAACTAAGATGAATATTTTTTGACTTGCACAATAATTTTTTTTATCTAAACTAAAGGACAAAGAGGATTTTCAACAATATCTTCAAAGTGGATTCATTCTGTAAGGGTAAGCCTCTGAGTTCCTAGAAGTGCAATTTCCGTGCTTTCGGTGTTCATCTTCTTATTTCATTTTTAAACCTAGGATTTGTTATTCTATTCAAATGCTGTAATTGTTCTACATCTATTTTTCTTTAATATAAGGAGATGTATGTTAGAACACCCCCACGAAGGGAATAAAACATATTCCCAGATAACAGCCCTCACCAATTTACCATGCGAGCAATTTCATTAATTAAAATGAGCAACCAACGTGTTAATAAAATGATCTGTTTTATTTAAATAACAAACACATTATCGCGATTGATTTTTTTAGGCCACATGGGCCTCGTTAAATTCAAAATCGAACATATATGTGATATCCCCTGTGCTAACCTTTGTGGATGTAGGTAGATTAGGATTAGATGTATGTTTAGGATTTTAATTTTCCTTCGGGTATCGTAATTTCATTTTTTTTAGGAAATGTAATTAATAGGTTAGCGGGAGGTTGCATCCCCCGATTTTTCAAGCCTTGTAATCTTTATTTTTCACATTTATTTTTCGCATTTACTTACTGCTTTGTGGATGGTTTATTATTTCGCCTTATGGATGGTTTATTATTTTCATCATACGTTAATCATGCATTTAAACTCAAAAACGACCTAAGCGCGAATGTGCACAATTAAGAGAATACGGTTTTCATTAGATGTAATATAATGTGATCTAATGAGAAATAAGCAACTGATCCCGAACCCTTCTGAGTGGGCCATCCCCCGGACGTGAAGCCTCACAAGACTCTAATTCCTGGAAAGAGCTAATCTAAGTGGCAACTCCACACTAAGAGATGGCGGATTCAGGTATCTAAAAAATGTTTTCGCTTTCTCTTTCAACCTTTTTCCCAGGTCCACAACCCGGTGCACCTTTTTTATTCAAACACCTCGATGGACGGCGCCTATAAATCACATGCTCTCGGCTCGCCGCTCCTTGTCGCTCGCTCATAGTGGCTACTCCGCTGGGGATTTTTCTAAACTTGTTTTTTCAAAAGTTTTAGATTTTGGATAAGTGCCAAAAATTATTGATCACATTATTCCTTTTTCTCTTAATTTTGACATATTCATAATAACGCATTGCAGTAGAAGGGATTAGCCCATAAGTCTAAGGTACCCCTATTACCGCGAAGCTTTCTCTTGTATTAATCTGCCTCTCTGAAAAAGATAGTACTTGAGAGAGTGGAGCACTTGTTGCCATATCACATGTACCTCCCTCGTTAGAACCTATTTGGGGAGAGGCTTGGAGTGTATTTCAGTGCAACAAGAATCTTCTACATTAGCAACCCATTTATAAACCCTCATGTAAATAAGCCATAGGCATTTTCCCTAGGGTGTCACCCAAACACGCGATCATGCATTATATTTTCCTATAAGTGCACACCTTAGTATCCCCGCGATACTAAGATGAACCAAACTTAAAATAGAGACTAGCCAAAAACCCTAAGCATGAGAGTTGTATGATTGGAAGAAAGATATTATGTGCTATGTGATAAATGTTTACCGCTTTCCCATTCATCATGCATTATACAAATATGCCATACTAACCACGAATCCTGGTGTAGACACTTGAATGCACACACTCATGATATTGCTTTGATGTCACTCATGCTTAGGACTTAGCTGACATTTGAGATCGTGTCACCTTAGGACCAAATAGAATCATATCACAACACTTGCCCATGTTTTAGCGTGATGTCTACATGACGTCCGACTCCTAAAACGAACCTATCCAAATCATCCGATTAACCGCCCTTCTAGGGCAATTGTACACAAAAAAAGCCTACCCTAGGTAAATATGAACACAAACCATACTTAAGGATATCCCAATTGATGTCCTAACCTAAGCCCACGCGGGGCAAACTTACCTCAAAAACCTTACTATTCACCTAAAATACTCATGCATCACTACTTACCTTTTAAAAAATAATGTCCACTGACTTCCAAGACCTTGCCCCAATGGGGTAAAAGAACCAAAACATTCATCTATATGCTGCATATGGTAGTTATTCCATACATTTTTGGATCACTTTTTAAGGAACGTCATCCGAAAAACAAAGAGAACTAACATTAGTTCTCGAACTTTTAGCTTATCACCACACGGGTAGTTTGGTCACTTCATTACATCACTACCTTACGCACTGTCCCAAGGATAGAGTATAAATCTCAAAACCAATGGACCTTCATTTATTGCATGGACTAACAATTCTGCTCTTTTTGTGTGTGATTTCTATCTCACATCATGGCACGCTAACCTTTTTTCCGTAGCCATAACATTAAACATTTCATGCATCATGATCTTACATGCATTCCCTAACAATCTCCATGTGTATTTCAGCCAGGAAAAAGCCAGTTTACCATAAAGCTTAGAACAGGGCTTCTCACCGGTTAATCCGCATCTCCCCAACCACGGCTCACCAAGAAGGAATTCCGTACATCGACTCTAACTCGAATTTAGAACAAAACACTCCGAGTAGCTTTCATAACATGGCTCATCAACAAGAAGAGAATGTGACCAATGATCAGGTTCTTGGGGCAAGACAGAACCCACAAGCCAACCAATCGTCAGTGAGCGTCGAGATTACTACTGCAATGAATGCCTTTGCCAATAGTGACCAGTTTCTATTAATCCACAATCATCACACTAGAACTGGACAGCTCGAGCAGAGGGCAAATGATGTAGTGCCAAATGTTAGTGGCACAATCCTACCGGGGGGACCATCATCTTCTGCTGCTGTATTTCTGAGTTCTGCAGTAGTCGCCCCTAACTTCCATCAGTTCAGTTTTGGGCAGGGTCAGCCGTAGATAATGTATGAGCCACAAGTGGGTGGCCAGTTCTTCCCGGGGCAGCCGGGGCATGCTTCGTTTGCACCAAGGGTGGCAGGGCCTTTAGAAATCAAGCCCTCTTCTAATTACATTCCCTTTATTCAAGGAGTGACTCAGCACACAGCGCCCAGCTAGGGCAGACCTTCTCAGACATTTTAGGGTCAGGGGCAGTACTACCAGAGTTCAAAGTATGGGGGCTTCTCGGAGACCCCAAACAGTATCCTTCAACAACTTGGAATGGCGAAACTCTAGAGACAGTTCTTAGCCACTCATGTGCAGGGGTAGAGGGGTGAGATCCCATTGCAGCCCACAATCGGGAATGAGGATACTTTACCATTGACCTTTGCTATGCCCCAGTTTGAAAAGTAAATGGGCAATACGGATCTGCAAGCGCATATCGTGAATTATCAGAATGTGATGAGGGTTTTAAGGATCAGTAACCGTATGATGGCCAAATTATTCATCATTACGTTAGGAAGCCCCATAAATGAATCGTATAGTCATTTACTGATGGACATAGCCTATGACTAGGGATGTCTATCCCAGGCAATGGTGGACCACTATGGGTTCAATACTCTGATAATCACTACTATGCAAAATCTGGAGGTAATGAAGCAAAAACCGAGGGAGAGTTTCAAGCCCTATTTCGAGAGATGGATGGCTATGCAAGTACACTTACAATCTCACTTATCTTTGCCAGAAATGATCGTAAAGCTCTTAGATAGTGCACTGCCATCTTACCGGAAGAGGCCGGGGTCTGAGACTTTCCATAGTGATCAAGAAGTTTCTGAGAAGATAGAACGCTACGATGCTATGGAGGTGAAAACGGGGCAACAATTTGCTAAGCCCTATTACAGGAAGAATGATTCTAACCCGGTGCAGGTGAAGGCAAAGCAACCCTCAATACAATTGGTGAAGGAAGAAAAGGTAGCTGCTGTTAGGTTACCAAACGAAGAATATCATGGCGTCTCGCCATATGCTGCTAATTTGGGATTCTTATTCACCAAACTGCTTGAACTTAATTAGTTGGAGAGCTTGAAGAAGCAAGTCCCTCCCAAGCCGGAAGAGAAGAATAATTATTGCCATTATCATGTGGCCGTGGGACACCGTACAAATAACTGCAAGGAGCTACTGAAAGCTATTCAGAAACTGTTGGTTGATAAGGTCATCCATGAGCCAGCACTCAAGCCTAGCACGAAGAACAACCCTTTGCTGAATTGAGGTGAGGGTAGAAATGATTAACTCAGGGCTAGAAGAGAGAAAGGTCCTGAGCTTCCTATCTGAAGGGCTTGGAGAATTTGTGATGATGGGAAGTGATCCTAGTCGGGTTTTGAAGATGCTGGAGGAAGAATCAAACCGTCGAGGGTGTGGGGGTAAGATTAAAGATGTTGAGATCAACTTTGCTGGGATGCCAGTATTTACCGGCCAGAAACCTACATCACTTCGCGTAGGGAGAGAACATTTAGGAGAAGCACCAACCGGAAAAGGAGAGGAGTATGTGATGGTGATTGAGTCGGGGATGGACTCAGACGATGTGATGGAGATGCTTGAATCTGAGTCAAGCAGTTGAGTGATTAGAGAATGGGAAGAAGTCCCGAGGGCTAGTTTTAGCTTAGCCGGTATGTCGATTTTTAACTGGAATGACACACTATCTTCTCACTTGTCCAAGTTTTATATCCTGTGTCAAGCACAGGGCCTTTCTCAAAATATGATAGCTACATTATTTCCGTGCTCACTAACAGGAGTAGCAAATCAGTGGTACGAAATGTAGTCGGTTGAGACCATGACCAATTCGAACTACATCTCTATAGAGTTCCATATGGAGTTCGCATTTTTAGAACCTCCGAAACAAACCATGCAATATCTACTCACTTGTGTATAGAGAGGGAAGGAGAATCGCTCATTGGCTACGTAAAGTGGTGGATGTTTATCTATCTAGTGTTGTTGCCAAGGCCATCCGAGCCTTCTATAGTACAATTGATAATAGGTGGATCCCAGGATTGGTATCGCTATCATTTGTCAAGACTGGTAGTCCTAGATTTTGATGAGTTATCTTTTCACGCTCATCATCTTGACAGGGAGAGATAATGACTAGACACCATAATGTCCACATAGTAGGATCAGGGATACCCGCTGATTCTGTGCTAGCGATGCTATCTTAGTCTAACCCGTTGGTGAATGCAGTGGCTGATGAAGATGAAGGCACCAACGATGATCCTTTGGCAGAAGTGTTCTCAGTAGAGGGAGGTGAACCACGGAGGGATGCAATGAAGGTGGAATCCGGGAAAGCACCAACAAGGGTGCCCATTGATCTCGATGCATGTTTCCCTAAGTCGAGAAGGAAAAGGAAACTCGAAGAAGGAACCTCGGTTAAGGGAGAGATCATTTTAGGTGGGAAGAAGCCCATAAGCTTGGATTCTTACAAGATGAAGGGGCAACGTGGCCAAGCGAAGGATGGATACGACCAGTACCCTTGGGTCAATTCCAGGGAAACAAGAGTGATGGATAATGGAGTATTAAGGGTTACTCAGAGTGGTAGAGTTTTCAGAAGGGATGAGACTGTACAACCCAATGACTCCAGGTCGGAGGAAATAGCAAGGGAACAGCCCGAGCCACCTCTACCCCCAAAGGTGGATGAAGACATAATAGATATAGACCCTGTGGTAAATCAGTTGAAGGGAACTCAGGCCAAATATAGCATCTGGAGGTTTCTTGAGACATCGCAAAAGCATAGGATGGGTTTAGTTAAAAGGTTGATAGAAATGCCTGCCACGCCTACAACCTCAGTAATCGAGATGTGCGCTGCCATCAGGGAAGGAATTGCTCCCCCTCAAATGTCGTCCATAACTTTTGATCAGTAGGAGCTGTAGCGGGAACTGGGATTGCATAATCGGGCCTTATTTATCAAGGTTCAAATTTTCGATCGCACGATACCATGTGTGATGGTAGATGATGGCTCGGTTCTCAATCTCTGTCCTCTTAAAGTCCTACCTCACCTAGGGCTAAGGGAGGATATGCTCACCAAATCTAACATGGTGATCTGAGCCTACGATGATTCAAAAAGGGGTGTAGTCGGCAGCTTTGAAGTAGAGGTCACCGCTGGAGGAGTGACCTCCAATGTAAAGTTCACTATGCTGGATATTACAGTAACTTATTCGTTGCTTCTAGGTAAGCCATGGATCCATGTAATAGGGGTAGTCCCTTCTACTCTGCACTAGAAGATAAAGCTTATTCATAAAGGGAGGCCTGTAACGATTGAGGCTGATGAGGAATCAATGATGGCGGCTGCCCCATTTGAGGAGAGAACAATGCAAGGGCTGAGGGTGGCAACGGCCACAAAAGAAAAGTAGAAGGGGCACGGAACTCCGAGGGGATATCGCTTCTTCCCTGTAAGCTTGAGAACTCAAATGAAGAAGCAGGGTTTTATCCCTGGAAAAGGCTTGGGAAAATATCATCAAGGGATTATCAGGGTCATCAACCCTATTCTTGTCACACCTGGATTGGGCCTAGGTTTCACCCCGAGCATGAAAATGTACAAGCACAAACAGCCCATGTTCTGTAACATGGTAAACATCTACGAGGTGGAAGGTACTAAGGCATACCTAGGAGAGCCGGAACTGACGATCCTGAATGGGGAGGAAGTCAAAGGACTCAAATATTCAATGATGTGTTTGACTTCACAGCTGACCAGCTGATTGAGTACCCTGTTGATGCTGAACTGGAAGAGAAACCGACCCTGGCAATAACCCCAACTATGGAATATGAAAAAGGTGGAATACTGGATGATGCGATGGCAGCTTTCACTAAGGCTGCTAATGAACTGATGAAGAAAGGCGTTGCGCGAGACCATGGTCCACCAAGCACTATCAAGCTCCTCACCAAAAAGCTGATGCGGACAACTCTTGAGGTAGAACTTACCACTGACGCACCTGCTACTGCAATAACTGAAGCCCCTCCGCCTGTGGAGGAGGAAATTGATGATGTAATAATGAATACTTCTGATGTCTTTAACAATTTTGCCTACGAGGCTCATTCAATGAAGTATGACAATTTTGCTTACTTGTTTGATGTTCTGCCTGAAAGCACCATGCATTCATATGATCATACACATAACATCTTTAACATTCATGATACATCATTAAACGAAATTAACTTGGGTATAAATAAGTCACCAAAAATGGTGATAATTTCCAATGATTTGACTCTTGAAGAAAAAAGAGAGATTAAAAATATACTTAAACGTCACGTGGTAGCGTTTACTTGGTCATATGAGGACATGCCTGGAGTGGACAGACAGATCGCGGAACACCGTATCCCGACTAACCCTCGGATCAAGCCGGTAAAATAAAAACTACATCGCTTAAGGCCGGAATGGGTAAAAAAGGTCAACGCTGAACTAGAAAAGCAGATTGAAGTTAAATTCTTAGAAGTGGTTGAATACCCGACATGGCTAGCCAACATTGTCCCAGTAGTAAAGAAGGATGGTAAGGTCAGAGTCTGCGTGGATTTCAGGGATCTGAACAAAGCCTCCCCAAAAGATGATTTCCCTCTACCCCACATCGATGTACTAGTCGACAGCACAGTAAGGACAGCTATGTCTTCCTTCAAGGATGGCTTCTCAGGCTATAACCAGATACTAATGGCAATAAACGAAAAGATCAAGACAGCATTCATCACTGAATGGGGCGTATATTACTACAAGGTAATGCCGTTTTGTTTGAAAAATGTTGGAGCAACATATCAGCGGGCCATCCTTCATGATATGATCCATAAGGAAGAGCAAGTTTATGTGGATCATATGCTTGTTAAATCCAACCCCAAAGAGGAGGATCCAGCTATCCTAGACAGGTTTCTCACCAGAATCGAGAAGTATAATCTATGCCTGAACCCAAAAAAGTGTGTATTTGGTGTCACATTAGGGAAACTTCTAGGGCATATAGTCAGCCAAAAAGGAATTGAGATGGATCCTGATAAAAGCAAAGCCATTAGGGATATGCCCGCGTCAAAAACTGAGAAAGAAGATCGATCTTTCCTAGGGTCTCTACAATATGTAAGCAGATTCATTGCCAGACTCACTACCATCTATAAGCCAATCTTCAAACTACTTGGAAAGGACTAACCAGTAGTTTGGAATGACCAGTGTCAGGTAGCGTTTGACAAAATTAAACAATAACTATTAAGCCCACCCGTACTCCGCCCACCAGAACCTGGAAAACCCCTTATCCAATATCTAGCAATTGAAGAATCATCAGTTGGAGCCATGCTGGTGTAAGAACATGAAGACAGAAGCGAACATGCAGCCTACTACTTGAGTAAGAAATTACTCGAGTATGAGTCACGCTACACCTTAGTAGAGAAAATCTACACAACGATGAAGCTGTATCATTACTTCCAATTTTAAAGAATAAGATATAGACTTGATGAAGGTGCAGAGTGGAAAATGTTCTTCGACGGTGCAATGAACAAAAACGAAGCCGGCTTAGGTGTTGTATTGATAACACCGCAAAACGAAGTTATGCCCCTTTCCAAACGATTGGAATTCCCAGTAACAAACAACGGGGCATAATATGAGGCTTGCCTATTTGGGTTAGAGGCACTTCTAAAGGCGCGGGCAAGAGAAGTATCGGTGGTTAGAGACTCAGATCTAGTTATAAAATAAGCCACTGGCGATTGGGAAATAAGAGAAGAATCACTATGTCCCTATGTGGAAGCCGTATGGAAAATCTCACAAAAATTTTCCAAATGCATCTTCAAACACGTACCTAGGGATGAAAACCAAATGGCAGATGCACTCGCTACACTAGCCTCGATTTGGGAAGGCCCTAAAACTCAGTCAATCAAACCCGCTGTACTACATAATGGCCAAAGAACACTCTACTGTCCCCTAGTGGAAACAGAGGATCAACAAGCTATCGGGAATTGGTCCTTCGGCATCGTCAAATTTTTGCAAACTGGGGAATACCCAGAAAGTGCAACAGACTCTGAAAGAACCTCATTACGGTGGCTAGCGACTCAGTTCCGTCTAGTAGAAGGGGATTTGTTCAAATGAACATCAGAAGGGATGTTGTTGAGATGTCTCACAAAATAGGAGGCACTGTTGATAATGAGATAAATACATCCAGGGGATTGTGGTCCGCACATGAATGGGATAGCACTGCCTAAGAAAATACAAAGCCAAGGGTATTATTGGACAACAATGGTCACAGACTGCGTATTGGAAGTACGAAAGTGCCATGAGTGCCGGATTTACGGTGACATCAATCATCTACCCCCATTTGAACTCCATAGCTTATCAGCTCCTTGGTCATTCTTAGCGTGGAGCATCGACATTATTGGCGAGATTCAGCCAAACTCGACTAATGGACATCTCTTCATTATAGTAGCAGTCAATTACTTTTCAAAATGGGTGGAAGCCGAATCTTACACCAACATCACCACTAAGAAGATGGCCAAGTTCATAGAAAACCATATATTCGCCCAATATGGTATCCCTGTGAGCGGGCGACACGGAGCGGTGGGCCGAGAGCGCGCGGGGTCATAGGCGCGGTCCATCGGGGTGTTTGGAAAAAGAAGAAAAGGCACCGGGTCGGGGACCCGGAAGAAAGGTTTGAAAGAGAAAAAGGTGAAAACATTTAAGATCAGTTCGAACCCGAATCTGCCGTCTCTTAGTGTGGAGTCGCCACCTGGATTAGCTCTTTCCAGGAATTAGAGTCTTGTGAGGCTTAACGTCCGAGGGACGGCCCACCAAGACATAGAGATTCGGGTCCGGGATAAGTTGCTTATTTCTTAAGTGATCATAACATATTACATCTACAGAAAACCATTTTCTTTTAATTATGCATATTCGCACTTAGATTGTTTTTGGAATTAAATGCATGGTTCACGTATTGTGAAATATAAACCATCCATAAAGCAGAAAAATAAACCATCCACAAAACGGTAAGTAAATGCGGAAAATAAAATTACAAGGCTTCAAAAATCGGGGGATGCAACCACCCGCTACCCTATTAATTACATTTTCCGTAAAATATGTGCAATACCCGAAGGAAAATAAATCCTAAACATACATCTAGCCTGCATCCACAAAGGTTAGCATAGGGGATATATCATGTATGCTAGATTTGATTTTGGCGAGACACGTGTGGCCTAATTAAAACATCGTGATTTAAAGTTATTAATTTAAAGAAAAACAGTTCATTTTTATTTACACGTATGTTAGTCAATTTTATTAGTGAAAATGACCGCATGGCAAAAGGTGAGGTTTGTTATCCGGGAATATATTTTATTCCCTTCGTGGGGGTATTCTAAAACAAAAATTAAAAAAAATAACAGAAGAAGGAGAATTACAACATTATTTACAATAAAAATAATTCCTAGGCCAAAAATAAAAACTAAAAAGAAAATACGATGAACATGGAATTTGCAGCTCTAGGAACTCAAAGGCTTTACCAATTTGGCGTGAATCCACTTCGGCGTGTCCGTTCGATCCTTGGGAGCGTTCCTCGTTCGTTTTTGTAGTTTAGGTGATTTAATGTGAAAAGGTTGAGGTAAAAGTCCAAAAATCTTCGTTTAATTCTTGGGATTTTAGTGTAATTTTAATTGGAAAATAACGTATTTATTTATCCAAAAGATAATCAGACTCGGGTTCTAAATTGGTTATAGACCCGAGAATATCTGAGGATTCAAGAAGAAAAGATGAAGAAATTTGATTTTAAGATGAAGAAATTCGGGATCCAAAAGTGTTTTAGATCCAAGAAAAAGTTAGAAGAACGTGAGAAATATTGTTTTTATTTTTTGTTC
>CATIWQ010225432.1:0-19794 GCA_949673415.1 Euphorbia schlechtendalii | reverse complement strand
GAGCAAATTTAAAGAGAGGCTGGAGATAGGGGCAAAGATGGAGCTGAAGATCGATGAGGAGATATGGCGATGGTGGAGTTATACATTAAATAACAAGAAAATCTGCACTCCGTTATGTGCAACTCGAATTGCGACCTCCTTTGCTTTTTAAATTGCAAAGCCTGAAAAGCTTCTCCTCCGGGAATTATGCTTTCCAGTTCCCATGTTTGGAAAAGGTTATTGTGTGTAAATAGGAAATAAATGATAATTGAATGTAGAATAAACAAGGCATGTGAAGTTAGTAACATGGTCGGTCCCGAAATTTTGCGAAACTATTTGAATAAAATTTTTTTTGGTAAACTTGAAATATATTAAAACAATTAAATAAAAAAACTATTTTAAAATTAATAATAAACTTATTCACAAATTTATGAAGTTTTTCTAATTTATATACACTTACATATCGGCATGGAGTGTACAGTTGCAATTAAATCATACTCCATATTCCAATTCAAAATTTGGAGCCATCTATATAAGGATTTTTTCTATTAAAACTGCTAAGAAATATACAAAATTATAATTTTTTTAGAACGTTCAAAACTTAAATCTCAAAAAAAAAAATTTACCCTAGTTTGGATGTTTACATGTCAATGAATACCTTATTGTTTGTTGTGTTGTACGCAAAATGCAACAACCAAATTTTAGTATTCGATAATGTAGTAATGTGGTAACTTTATGTGTTAAATTGACGTTATCTTACCTAATGATAGGGAGATTTTTCATTATATTAATGTCACTACAATTACACGAATTTTAACACAACTATGGTACATTGACTTGTAAATAAGGCGTATATATTGCTTTGCTAATGCAGTAAGCAAATTAGTTCAAATTTTTTTTTTTTAACTAAAACTGTAGACAATTTGGTCAATTTTACAACAAACGATACTATATTTATCTATTATGAATTAATGCTTGACACAATTAAATACACTAGTA
This sequence comes from Euphorbia schlechtendalii, assembly GCA_949673415.1. Taxonomy (NCBI): domain Eukaryota; kingdom Viridiplantae; phylum Streptophyta; class Magnoliopsida; order Malpighiales; family Euphorbiaceae; genus Euphorbia; species Euphorbia schlechtendalii. The sequence continues at coordinate 18,816 of CATIWQ010225432.1, read as the reverse complement.
CCTCTTTGTGTTTTGAAAAAATACTTATACCTCCTTCTGTTTTGTCATTGTCATACTATAATCTCCTTGTATTTTATGTTATCATTTTTTATATTGAATTTCGTAACATAATATATGTTTATGAATAAAAATTAATCTTACATATCCTATCTTAGATTGTTAGGATTAAAATTACTCAAAAAGGTTTTTTATTATTATATTATCACGTGTGATCATATATTGAAAGTTATAGAAATGTCTTATAAATTACAAAAAAATACTTTCGATGATTATAGACCTCGTAATAGTAACGAAATAAAAGTAAATATACCAACAAATATTTATTATGTTAACAACTATGATTAAAAAAATACAAAATTTAAGATACAAGGATATTATAATATGGTAATGTCAAAAAATGGAGAAGTTTAAGTAATTTTTCAAAACACATGTATTCGATTAAATCTTAGGGAGTTTATAATTATATGAATTTAATTGAAAAATATATGGTGGAGTTGGAAGGTTGCATATGCAATAGGCAACAAGGATTGATTGATAGATACATGTTTTTAGTAAGATATTTTTATATTGACAACTAAAAGGCAATAACCATCGCATCACTCCTTTTTGTATTAAAATCCAATCTTTTTGTTTTATTATAACCTAGACAAATTTAGTCCCTAAAAATTAAATTAAAAATATTGATAGGCCCTGAGCTAAGCTTGTAAAGATAACATAAGCCTGATTTAACTTGTAGTTCTGGTTGTAATGTCTAATTTAATTTAAATTGATGTATTCAATAACAATTTTGATGAAGATGATGACGGACTAGAATTCGACCCGGCCCGATAGATGAATAGGCCTATGGAGTATCATAATTTTTGAACTTCAAATATAACTTTTGTTTGCAATTTATGAAAAAATGATGTCCTAGTTTGAGTACACCTTTCATGTCTGTCACTTAGAACTTAAAATGTGACTATTTTTTAATCTTCAAATTTTAATTTTTTTTCTATTATGTTTTTTAGTGTTCTCTCACCTTATATTAAGAAGGGACACCAAATTGGAACAATATTATTTTTCTCCGTACTTGTGTGAGAATTTAAGCCTTTGAAATGAGACCTCTATATACTACTAATTAAACTAACTCATGTCAACTAGTAAAACAAAATCTTATGGTTTTTTTGGTTTTTACTCAAACTAAAATGTAACAATTACATCAAAAGGATAAGTTAAGTGGGTATCAATAAAATTAAAAAAATTAGAACAAAGTGGGAAATAAATTAAATAGAAAGAGTGGAGTAGGTGGTGATTGGTGATGGCTCAACTAATGCAAAAAGTTGTAAGTTGGCATTAAGTGGTTGAAAGGACAAACAGTTGGTTTCAAACATTAAATTCCAAAAGTAGATAATAAATTTAAGGCAATAATGCCGATTTTAGGTTTTAAAAAAACATAAATGCAGTTGTCAAAGAAAAATTTCACATTTCCTAGAAAATGATTCAATTCAAATTTTGAAAATAACATCTACTTTACTCACCTCATTTATACGACGGTTTCAGCATTTACTAATATTATTTTATGAAATTCATAAGAAATTCAGTTCATACTATTATATGTCTGTATTTTCCTTTAGATGTGATGTTAACATGATTTTTAGATCTGGACCGATCATCGAACCAGTTATGGATTTAAGGTTCAACCGGATTGAATTAATTTCGAACCGGTTTTTCTAAAAATTTGTCAAATACTAATATTTTTAACAATTTGATATCAAACAAATAATATAAGTTAATTTGTTTCAATAATTAATAATATTTTTAATGTTAATACTTTATATACAAAGTTTATTTTTCAAATAAAAAATACAACATAATAATCAATACAATTTGATGAAAAATGAAGATTAAATTATTTTTCTGTTCAACCAAATTTAGTTCGGATGAGACCATATATTATAAATTAAATTAAAAAATTAGTAAAAATCATTTATATCATATTTAATCTTAGTTTTATAGAATGCATTTATAAATGAAGATTTTCAATATATATATATGTTTTATGAAAAAAGTAATGTAAATTCAATATCATTTTATAAACTAATAAATTAATATTACTTTTATTTAAAAATTTTACATTAAATATCACAATTCAATTTTAATAAAAAATATTATTTAAATAAGATGAGGTGAATTCATTTATATAATATACTAAATAAATATATATATTTCATGAAATAAGTAATGTAAATTCAATATCATTTTATAAACTAATAAATTAATATTACTTTGATTTAAAAATTTTACATTAAATATCAAAATTCAATTTTAATAAAAAATATTATTTAAATAAGATGAGTTGAATTCATTTATATAATATAGTAAATAAATAAAGTAAATACGTAATTAAAATTAAATAAAAATTTAATTTATATATGATAAAAGAACTATAACACTTAATTGAGTGGTAGACATAATGGATAACAAGATGAAGGTTAAGTGAACCGACCGGCTGGATCAATCGATTTTCGATCCGACCGACCAGTTCAATGGGTCAACATCCGGTATTTGACCAGATTGAGAACTGTGTAGAAACCGATCGAACCAGTGATCGGTTCCAATCAAACCCGGTCCGATTTTCAAAACCTTGGATACTATTCATTTTGGTATTGAAAGATTGTCATTTTACGCAATATTCTATTTTCCTTTTTGTTTATCATTTTCAAATTTTAATGCAAAATTTAACAATTTTTTCTTAATTTACCCTTTATATTAATCAGGAAAAGGTTAAGTATAGTAGAAGTTATAAGGTACTCCCTCTAGTTCCTAATACTTGTCATTTTAGATTTTTTTCTTTGGTTCCTTTTACTTGTCATTTTAAAATATTAATGTACTTTTCAACAAGATTTTCTTAATTTACCCTTGCATTAATTAGGAAAGAAATATAGTGTAAATTAATTTATAAGTTGATAATTAAGAAGAGAGAGAACTTATTATAAAGTAAAATAGATAAATTAGTCATTTTAATAGTGCATTAAATGTCTTATTGATTTTGATGAAAAATCTAAAATGACTAGTATTATTAATCATATGAAGTATTAATTAAAATGAAAGAGAATTTTATAATAAAGTTAAATATATAAATTAATAATTTTAATAGTATAATAAATGTTTTATTGGTTTTGATAAAAATCACAGAATAACAATCTTTTGTTACTAGAAGAAGTAACTTTTTTTTACTATGAGTGCTGCGTATTTATCTTTCAGGCCATATCATCTCTTTAATTTCTATAAGGCCTCGAGCAGGTCATGAGGAGGAGCGGGTGGAGCGACCACTCAAAGCCTTGAGTCTTTTGGGGCCTCAACACATACATACATAATGTGAGATTGAGTTTCAATTTTAATTTTCAGCTTGGTGGTAGGCGATTCCTTCTTGTTATTTCTTCTCTTTTCATTCCTTCAATGTTTAATTATAATAATCATGGTAATCGGATACTGTGCAACCCCTCAAATCGGTGAAGGTAGAGGATCGAGAGTTAAAGATCAACTGGTTTAGAATAAATGTATATTAAAAATTATTATTTTTCAATATTTTACTAGCTTAACCTATGATGTAATAAACAACAAACTAATGTCTAACATTAAAAATAAGGTCTAAATAAATGTAGGAACACATTTGTACATTAATTGACATTATTCACTAACTTAAAATTGTTTTATATTGAAATTTTTTAAAGTTAATACATCACAATATAAAAAAGTAAACAAATAAGAATAATATGTTTTGAGATTATATATATTCAACAATTTAATATCTAAAGCAATTATTTATACATTTATTGAAAGGTAGAGAAGTACTAAATAATTGAGCGTGTTATTTTGTAAATTTTGAAAATGAAATAAAATATGTTGATAAAAGAGTAAGTGACTTATTAAATACAGGCCTAATGCATCATTGCTCTTTGAAATTGGTCTAATCCGTCGGATACCACCCCGAACTTATAAAATGGTCAATACCCCCCTCAACTTGGTAAAAGTGAACCATTTAAACCTTTTGAACTGAGTTGGCAGCTGACGAACTGAGTTGGCAGCTGACGTGGCGTGTATTGAATAGTCAAGCGAGATTGTTCATTTTTTGAAGAAAAAAAATTCCTCTATGTCTCTCTCATTTCTTCTTTTCCTCTCTCTCTCCATTTAATTTTTTGCAACTCTTATTCATCTCACTAAAAATAATTCAGATTATCTGTTGTTTTTTTTGCTCCCATCCTTCTCCAAATACTTATCAATCTCGGTCTTAAAATAAAAAATCCATCACCGAGAAGATTCATGTCGTTTCGTATTCCTCCGACGATTCTATCGTTTTGTATTCCTCCGATGAGCATAAGAAGTTCTGCAATTTCTCCAATTAGCAGTGCTACAAGCTTGAAAGTTGGCACCTTTGTGATTTCTTTGGCAGTTTTGTTCCAGGGCTTGTTTTGAATGGTAGATTTGTTCGTCAATTTTGAAGTTTGAGGGAGAAAGTTAGATTTCCTCTTCAACTCTTATTATTTATTCATTTGTTGTTATGAGCTTTGATTATGTAGAAAAATGATGTTTCAATGAAAGTGATTTTTAGAATCGCAGGAATAAAACAAACCCAATTTGGATTTGGCGGTGATTGGGAGTTAATTAGATTCTTCCATTTTGTCATGACCTGCAAATCATCTTTGAGGATAAGTTAATTAGTTAATTTTTGATTAGTGAAGGAATAAAACAACAAATTTGTAATAATATAATAGGTGATTGGAGAAGATGGCATCTTTGAGGATAAGTTAATTAGTTAATTTTTGATTAGTGAAGGAATAAAACAACAATTTTGTAATAATATAATAGGTGATTGGAGAAGATGGTATTGTTGTAAGAAAATTTTAAATTTGGGCTTAATTAAAACTATTTGGGGGACTTTTTTAAATTTTTTTATAGTTTATGTAACGTGTAACGTTCCAATTGGTTTGACTTTTCAAAGTTGTACACTTGACGACGCTTGTTATGCACTCTCCGTAGTGTGACTGATTTAGTTGCATCCAAGGGGTTAAGTAGTTCACTTTTGCCAAGTTAAAGGAGTAACTAACCTTTTTGTAAGTTTGAAATGGCATCTGGCGGATTGGACCAAGATCAGGAGGGTATTGATGCATTAGGCCTTAAAAACAACTTCACTAAATGTTTATATCATTTATGCTTGAGAAGTTAAGTTTTAATAAGTTTTTATTTAACCATTTAAAAATCAATTTTATCTATCAATTAACCCAATTACCCGGCCCGAGTCACCTGGTTGACAATCCAACCGACCAAGTCACTGAATTTTTAAGGGTCACATATGTAGTGGGTTTTTCGGATCACCTGACCCGTTCTTGTTACCAGGTCTGGATTTTTCTGATTTGATCGACCGAACCGGGTCTTACAACATTGATAATTAACTATAATTTATTATTTTTATTACTATTACAATCAGTTTTATTATGTTGTTTTTAAGAAAAAATGTCATTTATTAGTATTATCATTTGTTTTAAAGGAGACTCGTTTTCAACATGCCTAAACAATCTTGGTAAGATTCTTAAACATTGTATTGAGAGTCATTTAGTACTTAGCTATGGAGAAATGCCACTTCATGGTAGACCAAAGTAAGATTTTAGGTCACGTTATTTCTAAAAATGGTGAAGAGCTAGACAAAGCTAGAATCGATATTCAGTCTTACCTTACCCTACTTCTATGAAGGAAGTTAGGTATTTTCTTGGCCATATAGGTTTTTATAGCAAGTTTACAAAGAACTTCTCAAAAAATGCTGAGCCCATGTGTCAATTACTTCAAAAAGATGATGACTTTGAGTTTGGAGATCCTAGTAAGTAAGCCTTTGACATCTTGAAGGAGAAATTAGTCTATACGTCTATTCTTCAAGCAAAAAATTGGGACTACACCTTCGAGATCATGTGTGATGCAAGTATAAAGCAGTGGGAGCGGTGTTGGGATAACAGATTGGTAAAGAACCAATATACTATGCCTCCAAGACTCTTGATGTAGCTCAAAGTAACTACACCACCACCGAAAAAGAGCTCCTTGCAATAATTTTAGATAGAGAAATTTCATTTCTACCTTTTTTGTTCAAAGTTCATTGTGTACTCAAACCATGCAGCATTACATTACCTAATGACCAAGAATGATGCCAAACCGAGACTGATTCATTGGATTCTTCTTCTACAAGAATTTAACATAGAAATCAAAGATAACAAAGGGACGAAAAACTTGGTTGTAGATCATCTCAGTAGTCTTAGAAACTTAGAGGGACCATAAGAGGTGAATGATGAATTCCTTGGGAGAGTATTTTTTACATTAATATTACTGAGACCCCAGATATTGTCAACTATATCACCATCGAGAGATTCCCTAAACATTTCACTTACAATGGCAGAGATAAGATGAAGTGGGAAGCCATCAAGTATCAATGGGATGATCCTTATCTATGGTGGCAAGAAAATGACTTTATCTTAAGGATATGCATTTATGGAGAAGAGATTCAGAGAGTGTTACAAGCTTGTCATACCGAGGTTGGTGGGGGTCACGATGGACCACATAGAACAACACAGCACATTTTGGGATGCATCTATTGACCACACATCTTTTGGGACTCATACATGTTTTACAATGCTTGTGAAAACTGCAAAAGGATTGGTAATCTTAGTCATATAGACCAACTCCCAATAACCCCAATATTGGTTATTGAGATCTTTGAACGATTTTATAGATCCTTTTCCTCCATGTTTTAGATTCAAATACATCCTCCTTGTAGTAGATTATGTCTCCAAGTGGATAGAATCTAAGGCAACAAGAAATGATGACGCAAAGACTGTAGCTGAATTCATAAAGAATAACATAATTTGCAGATATGGGAACCAAGACTACTTATCAATGATTGCGGTACACATTTTGCAATAAAATGGTCTCTTCTTTATTGAAGAATGGGGTGTCAAGCACATGACTTTCACAACATACCATCTGCAGACAAACGGACAAACTGAAGTGAGTAACAAAGAGATCAAACAAATTTTAGAGAAAACAGTCAATTCCACATGTCAACATATGATTGGAGAAAAAAATTAGAAAAATAGACATCTTTGAATAGTTAAACAACCATAATCTAACACATAGAGTTAGCGCGACAAACTGGTGCACTTTTGTCAAGTTCAAGTGACTAAGTGAAACTTTTAAAAGTTTAGGGTGATATCAAACAAAAGTTACCAAATTCAAAAGACTTGATGCATTTAGCCTGCAATAAAATAGACAAACCCAAATCCGTGTATTTTTTTGTTTAATTCAAATCATTGAAGTATTTGCATGTATTAATTGTCATAAATTTATCTTAAGAATTATGGCTTCTTTTTGCATTTGTTATAGCATAAATAATGATGATTTGAAATATAATACAAGTAAATGACTTAGATATAGTAACAAGATAGAGTAAATTGCCAGAAGCAGGTGATGAGAAAAGGCTCTTACGAATTACAATCCAGCTAAGTATAATATGCACCTTGAAGTGGAGTAGTAATCAGATATAAAAAGATCCACTTAATCATGGAATTAAAAATATGAGAATTTGTGCATGTTGGAAATACCCGGTCCGCTCGTGAGCGGTTCACAGGATCCGATCTAATTTAGTTATTTGGGTTAGATCGAAAAGTTATAGAAATTTAAAGATTTAATTGCAAATAATCAACAATTAAAGGACTTGATTATAATTAATCAATTTCCATTTCATATTTAAATGGAAATGGACATGCATAATGGATTGATTAAATACATTATTCATTTCATTCATTTTCTTTTCATTATCTCTTTCCCACGTTTTCGTCATCTCATGACGAAAACATCGTAAATTGATTATTATAGATTTTCGTCGCTGCAGAAGTGGTGGACAATAATTGTTCTCCGATATACCGTGAAACAATTCCGATTCGGCTTTACAGAGTAGCATTCTTCGATCTTTCGGCACAACAAAATGTTAAAATCCGAATTTGTTTCCATTGCCGATTTCCATCATTGATATCAAGAGCGTGGTTGTTTATACGATGATTTTATATGTATATTTTGTTTCCACATACTTTGGAATTCTGGAAATTTGATTTCCGAGAATTCATTTTTGTGTTCTTCGTGAATTACGCGAGAAAATATGAAAAATTATGGAAAATCGTATTTTTGGAGCATTTTTTGGTACATATCAATGTTCTAGCCATGTTTCTGTTATTATTCTGCAATCTAAGTGATTACAAATGATCAAAATCACAGTGATTTGATATTTGGTCAGAAATTACGTGTTTTCATCGGAAAAAGTTTCGTTTTCATGTTATTTTGGGTAAACGTAAAATTTCTGTTCATTTTTTTTATAAATCAGACCACACCAATAGACTCGAAACAAAAAATGAGTTGAACAGCCAAAATCTGGTAGCTAAAAAATGACAGGAAGGTGGCGCGTGTATTACACTCTCTGGCCACCTCCGCCATTCACTCTTTGGCACATGTAACACACTCACCGTGGACCTTTACTTTGTAACGATTAGACACGTGCACCATTTCACCACTTGTCCATCAGTTAATCCACATATGGGTTGATCGACCCATGGCTAACTGCCACGTGGTAGCCAAACATGTTGACTACAACATGGCATTCATCGGATGACTAGTTAGTTGTTTTCACGATTTTGTCACCTAAACGATGTCGTTTTGCTCTGAAAATTTTTCTACCCCTCCCATTTTCATATTTTTTAAATTTAATGGTGATTTTTTCAGAATTTTTTGAGGTTTGGAAAATATTGTTTTCCATTTATTTTGTGTAAATAAATGCTTAAAAATTACAAAAAAGTTTTTGAATCTTTAATATATTTTCTATTGGTTAGAAAATAATATAGAATCTATTGGAAATTAATTGAAAATCTTTCACGTGTGATCATCACTATACCCGTAATCACCCGTATCATCCTGATCGCTATGGTATGAATAAGTATGACCCAAAGTTTATTAACTCCTACATAAGGTAACCAATATCTCAAGTTTGAGGATACATGTACTGCTACTGCAATAAGACATGACACCAACATATGGATATAGTTATTTCCGAGTGTCTATCTTATAGCGATCTCTAATGTATTACCTGAATACATTCATGTGTCAACTCAAGGTACCACCTTCAGCTCGTGAGATCGGCTGCTTGAATTTAATCCAATGAGTAAGCCTCCACATGCCAGTCTGTCTATTCCATTGATGTCCAGTTTCAATGAAACTATGACTAAGGATATTTTGATTATTCATAGTAACACGTATGTGCAATTCTCGCATCACATAGCTCCCACTATGTTCTCGCACTTTTACGCTATGAAGTAGTCACAGATTTTATCTTATAAATGCGCATATATATAATACTATACATATATGATACCAGTGAGATACATAAATAAATTGAAAAACACTGATAAGCAACAAAGATATCGTAATTATTATTAATAATAATCCAAAACCGTTTGTACATTATAACTAATTAAGACATATCGCCCTAATTGCCTCTAGGGCATACATCATGTCTAACACTTATAAATAATTTGATTTGTTATCACCAAGTTCGATCAAAGGAAAAGACTTAAGATCTAATGAGTTTACATATAATGATTATTATGAACATCATAGTTGATGTTATAATAATTTTTGGATTGTAATACTTAGTGTATAACTTAATTCCAATAAAACATTGTTACACACGTTAAGTATACTATGTGGTGGTGGTGGTTGACAATATAAGTCATTGTCATTTGTTTAACATCATTAATATGTGTTTGTTTATTTATTTATATTTTTGAATAACAAGTTTTATACATGTTTTGTTATTGAATAGTTTTGGGATTGTATTTTATTATGCTTAAATCTAAGTGATTATTTGATTTGTATATTATTATTTATTTTATACTTTATTTTTGTTTAAAGACATATAAAATACGTAAATTATTTAAATCCTTAATAAAAATTTTAGGACTAATATACCCTATTGAATCCTAAAATAGTTTCAATAATTATGCACAATAAAGTTATCTAATACTTATCATTAAATGTCATTAGTTAAGTGAACTAATTAAAGATAATAGGTCCAAAGTGCATATAATGATATACCTTATAGTAAATGAACTATAACAAACAATAAAAACACATAAAATTACTAATGTACGATGAATCAAACTGAATTAAATGTAAGTTTTTACACTTGGTGGATGATGGGGTATTTATATCTTTTTTGATGTTGGGGTTGATGCTTACATTTTCTTAGCAAGTTTGTATTCAAGTCAATAGTAATTCACACATAATTGCTCATAATAATTGACTTAAATCCTTGTATGCGTGTTTAGTCTCATCGTTACTAATTAAAGATGGTTTTTGTTATGAATTTATTTGTAGCAAACTTAAATTCTTGACAATAGTTATTAAGTTATCTAGAGGTTGAAGTTTGAGTTTGTGCTTGAGGAATAAAGAGTATTCTTATACTTTGAGCAATGTTGTGTATGAGTCCAAAGATAATGGCACAAACTAACTCAGGTATGAAAAGAATCTGTTTCTTTAGTGGGGGAGGAAGAGTTCAATGACATGTATTATTTTGCTTAGTGCTATAAGTGTTTTAATTCTTGCAATTCATGTACGAGAGACATGTCCAAGTTTGATCACTAAATTGAAAGAAGTTCTAACTAGTGATCGATTCTTCATTTTGAGCGGGAGCATATGTGATGCACTTAACTCATTCTTATAGAATTAGTTCATTTAATGTAGTTACAAGTTTCTTGGAAATGGTAGAAATATTATTCTAATATCTAAGATTCTTCTTAAATGCACTTGGCATAAGGAAAGTCTAAAGGAGATAGTTCTTAAGACAACAGAAGCTAACTTATATTAGATCATCTAAAAGGAGAAGAAAATAATGAAAATGATCATGAACCATTCGAACACAAATTTAATAGGCCCAACGGCTATAAATAGTAAAATGCAAAATTTCCATTATGGCGGCATCATGCAATAGAGCACTAAGCCCAATCTGGTGTACACAATATATTCTAAAGTGAATTATATTGTACTTTGTTCAATGTTGTTGATGGAATCATATCCTTTATGGATTATAGATTCAAGTGCAACATATGACATGAGCATGGATCATAGTAACTTTGTGTACTTTCGACAACCTATATGAGGAATATTGAAATTTTTATTGACATCAAAATGAGTTGAAGTTCTATAAAATTACACATGTAGACTATATTCGCAATGAGTGCAAATCTAATGGCTACATGATGTGTTTTATTCTCATATGATTTGTCAAAATTTATATATGTGATTTGGTTTAATGAACAATAGGTTCATCTTTGAATTTTTCCAACAATTAAGTTTCTACATTCCTAAAATATAAATTTACGAGTTTAGTTTCTTAAACAAATGGTTTTATCGTAATGAATGTGCATTACAAATTATTAAGCGGATAATGTTTGTTTTCCACAGACTAACTTTTCTTTTAGAAGAAAATGTTAGTATATCGCATAGGCGATTATGTCACATAAGCTAAGAAGAATATGTCATCCAGACTTAATGTAATTGGTAATTTATAATAATCAAATTATCACCATATGATGAGTTCCATTTAAAGGAAAAAAAAACATATACTCCATGTGAAAAGGAACTAGAACTAAAATCAATTACAACTTATTTATTCTGATATATGTGATTTAGTAGACGTGAAGGTAAGGTATAAACCTAATTGTTCATCACATTAAATGATGTTCATACTTGTTATGACATCTTCTACTTGATTAGCCATAAATTTGAAGCTTCTAGTTATCAAAAGCTTTATGAATCCAGTAGTAAATCAATTAGATTTGACTGTAAAGCATTAGAACTGAAGTGGAAAAAGTGATTTTCAGTTTAGCTTATAGTTTTATGTGATGAAGGGATTGAACATTCATTGTTTATTCCCTATATTATAAAAGAATAGAGTTCATGAAAGGAAAAATTAGATTATTCTTCCTATAGTTAAGTATACGTACTAAACCAAGTATCTTCAAAGTCTGTTTCTTCCAACTCATATGTGACATAGACTGGAAGTATATCTAATTTATCCTGTTTATGACATTAGGGTTGTATCACTTACTCCCACACTACCTTAATAATTTTGAGAAATTGGGTCCAAAGAGGTAGATGGAGTTTTTTTTAAGATACTCTAACATATCAAAATGATATGTTTTTGTGGGGGAGAATGTAGATAGATCAGTAAAAATATGAATCACAAAATATCTATTTCTTACAAATGAGTTATATAAATAATGTATTAGGAAAAAACATGTCCTTTTATTAAAACTCTTGAACTTAATGTTTTGAATATATCTTCAAGTGGGAGTAATTCAAATTTATTGGTTTATAATGATCACATTAATAAAGGATCTTGTTCCATGGGGGAGCCGAGAACTCAAAGTGTTATGGGTCCAAGTGGGAGTTAATATTTTTTAACTCAAGTGTGAGCTTAGATTATTATTATATTTCTGACTCTAGAGGGAGCATAAAAATGAGCTTTAAAAGAAGAATTCCGAGGTATGATAAATATATGAGACATATTTATGAAGATTCGACTCCTGAGTAATAAAATGGAATATTGTTCTAACCCTGAAAATTTAGTATTTAAAGGGAGATGAATAGTTACGTGTGATTGAAGAAGAATTAAGTTAACTTGCCTGAAGGACATAAAAATATTGAAAATAAGTGGATTCCCAATGTAAAGTAAAAGCATTAGGCTTATAGTTAAGGGATACGTATATTCAAACTAATAAAAATATGTTATAAGAATATATTCTTTCCAGTCACGAAAATTAAATCTATATGATTATTTTAACTTTAGTAGTTGTATCTTCCTTAAAGTTACAGCAAGTAGGTGTATAGACCTCTATTCTCAGTGGAGAATTATCATGAGAGATCTATATGACAAAATTAAGAGGATTGTCCGATAGATTTGTAAACACGAGGTTTCTCGAATTGAATAAGTCAATTTATAATCTCATGAGGTTTTAAGGTTATGGTATTTAAGAGGCCTAATACATAGTTTGCCCCCTGATCTTGGCCTCAAAAGCTAAATGACCCCCTGACCTTTAAAAAGCTTTACCCCCTGAACTTGCAAAAATGCACCAGTTTACCCCCTCAACTTGTAAAAAACGCATCAATTTACCCCCTGATTGCCATGTGTCAACTTTTGGTGAAGAGAGAAAAATGACATATTTGAAAAGTCAAACCAACTAGAAGGTGACACTTGGCATTTAGGGGGAAAACAGTGTTTTTTTACAGGTTGAGGGGGTAACCAGGTGCTTTTTAAAGTTCAGGGGAAAAATCATGCATTAAGCCTACTGAAAATGATAAATGAGAACCATTGTGTATATACCATGCTAGTGAAAGATTGGGTGTCGAGTAACTTCGAGATGTAAGTCGTGGAAAGGTTTGCATAGATACTAGGATCGAGATCTAAATGGATGGATAAGATAATTAGTATCGTTGTCTCTAGAATCTTGCACAAAAAGAGTTTGAGAAAGATCCTTTATGCAGAATTATGAACTCATAAGTATTCCAATGACTAAGAATATGATTCTTTGTGTAAGTATTTATCTTGAAACTTTTGTCAAGTGGGAGGATATGGAAAATGTTCCATATGTTGGCATTATATATGCTATATTATACTCCAGACCTAATATAACTCATGTTGTGTACATTGAAGTAATATATTAGTATATTCTAGTAACAGAGCACTGGAAGACCGTTAAGAAAATTGTAGGATACTTGTGAATGACCATTGGTTATGCTCTAATGTATTGAACCAAGGAAATAGACCTTATAGGATACATACATGCATATTAGCAAAGCCTAAGGTTGGAATTGAGTTTTCCAGTTATGGTCAAAGATTTTGTTTGACAAAAGAGACTATTGAACCTTCTTATGCTGAGTGCTCCAAACAAAATGCTGACTATTTAAAGAGATAGTCAAACATTGATATCTTATGCGATAGACCCGAAATATCATAGTAGGAATAAGAATATCAATATGAAGTATTCTGTTAGTTGTAGACTAAGTAACACGAGGAGATGTTAATATGAGGTATTTATCTACTCATTACATGCTTGTAGATTTATTTAAGAAGTATGTCTCCGAAAGATAAATTTGTGAAATATATCAAAGAGTTAAATATGAGTAGATTATATTTATTCGAGTACCTCATTTACTATACCCTTCAAATCGTGAATGATATTGTGATAATATAAATGAGTTTTATTCTATGAGCAATGTATGTGTGGGTGTATGTTATGTACATTTTATTTTTCATTCATAGCATGTCGAATAGAGAAGTAACTCAAAATGGGTGTTTACCCTAGTGTTATCACGAGGATACAGACTAGGATGAGATTGATTTTGAACATACTATGTGTAGTTTGAGAACCTATTCAAAATTGTGAATCAACTTGTTGAGTAACAAGAAAATCACATTGTATTGAACAATGTGTATTGAATCCAGAAAGGAATCAAGTTAGAACTGTGTAGTTCACATGATAATTGTTCATGTTCTGTCTAAATAGCTAAAGGTAGTTCATATAGTCGAACAAGGTTAAATCCTCAGATGCATTGAAACTGAAACCTTTATATGGTGTTAGTTGATATGATAAGACATGCACTCCTTTATAAGTGTAGAAAGGACAGGATACCATGACACATTATCAAATAAAGAGGGGAATAAGTCCTTGAGATAATGTGTGCATAGAGACCGTGAGATGAGAAGTTTGTAAGTTGTACAAGGATCTTAACTTCTCTAATGTGAGACTCAGTCCATTAAACTAAAGAGTTATTGAACCTTACCCTCAATACTATTGAGTTATCTTGCGAAATAAGGGAGATTTCATTAATCACCAAGAGATTATGATTAGATTTGATCTATGAGAGATTGGTTGGTTGACCGAACTAGTTTTGTATGGAATTGATAACTCAAAAGGAAGAATTGGCCAAATGTACATTCATCATAGTTTTATCAGTTCATCAACTAGCTTTTCGTTACAATTGTTGTAAGATAGTGAACGACATATTAAGTCTTCTAAGATCCAAACGATCTGGAAGTGGGTGATTGTCGACCAATCTAGGGTGAAGTATACACACTATATTCAATGTAATATAATATTTTCTACCATATATTAATTTATATGATTGAGTACCATTCAGAATAGTCTTGGTAAACTTTAACGGCGTACAAGATGTTTTCTGAATACTAGATGTAATCTATTTGGTTAACTGCCACTCAGGATAGTCTTAGCAGACCCTAATAGGTGTAAGATTAAGCGAGTCTAATGGTATACCATTCGCACAACTTCACAACATATAGAAGATTCGATAACCTTATACGAAATGTGACCTGTCAAGTGCGAGTGGTAGATGTTGGAAATACCTGGTCCGCCCGTGAGTGGGTCCATCGGGTCAAAAGATCCGATCCAATTTAGTTATTTGGACTAGATTGAAAAGTTATAGAACTTTAAAGATTTAATTGCAAATAATCACCATTTTAAGGACTTGATTGCAATTAATCAATTTCCATTTCACATTTAAATGGAAACAAATATGCATAATGGATTGATTAAATTCATTATTCATTTCATTCATTTTCTTTTCATTATCTCTCTCCCGGGTTTTCACCTCACGATGAAAACATCGTAAATTAATCGTTATCGATTGATGCGATGATAAAATAAAGAACTAGCCGTTTGGATTGGGCGCTTCCTATTGGTCCACGTTTCTCTTCTTTTTGCTGTTATTTCCGTTTTAGTTAAATATCGTGTTTCATGTAATAACCAAACACAACGTTTAGTTCTTCTTTCTCTTTGGTTTTTTCTAGTTGTTCTTGAGCTCGTGCTTGTATAAATACTCAAAATCCTATATCAGTCCCTTTTATGACTTGAATAATAGATTCCTTTATCTCTCTATAACTGATTCTCTCTCTCTCTCTCTCTCTCTCTCTCCAGTTTGTTACATTTCGAGATTAGTGTGCATCATTTAGTATCCGAGCGGTTCTTTCTCTGAAAGTGCTTCCTGAAATTTTCACCAATGGCGAACGCTGATAACAATAAAGCTGTACAAGTGATACGTGTACAATTACACTTAATATCATATTAATTTTATACACTAAACACTATGTTTTAAGTCATTTTTATACTTTATATAAAAGATTTCACGTGGTATGTAGTTGTTTTTGATGTAAATGCAGATACTAGGTAAATCTTGGGAGTAAAATGATCTAAAGTGGAATTCTATGAAAAAAAGAGTAAAAAGGTACAAAAAGGTGCATCAAACTTAAAGATTTGGCTTAGGATCGAAGCTGTCAAAGATCAGTGAAGTTACAAGGAGAAGAAAAATGCAATTCACGGTCGCGACAACCTTTCCCGGTCGCAACTTGTTCTTCTTCAAAACAGAAATCTGCCAATCAAAGATTCACGGTCGTGACTTGTATACCGCAGTCGCGACTTGGACAGTTTTCTGGTTTAATCTTCTTAACTACCAATGGCCAAATAAGGATGATCAACCGCCATCAACTACCAATGAATAGGTACCTATCAGAAATCAACCAATCATGAAAAGGTGCCTATCCATTGTGGATTAGATTGAAGCTTCTCAACCAATCACAATGAAGTGATGCAATCATTCACCAATGGACACAACTCTTCGTATGGATAGACACAACCCTTCGAACACTATAAATAGGGTTCCAAACCTTACAATTTCGTGCAATCAAGCAGAGGGAAAACATTAGAGTGCATGAGAGAGATATAGTGTGTGCATAGATAGAGAATTAACTACGTTCATAAATGTTAGCGAAAAAATGTTTAAGTGATTCCAATCCTTGTTTTAATCACTAGATTTCTCTATATTCTCTAACGATTGTTGTATAAGTGTACTTGCAAATCACTTATCAATAAAAGTTTTCTTTTTTCAATATTCGTTTGTTCGATATTCGCAAAGAATAGCATCCTAGCGGAGGTTCTGTACGGGCCGAGACCGAATTCAAAGTAGAAGTAGGAATTGCGGGAATTGATGATTCCCATTAAAGAGTGGATACGGTTTGATCAACCTTAGCTTTCACTTTCATACCTTACAACTTTGCTTTGCTTTCTACTTATACTTTCTATTTCAAAGTTTATGATATGTCTATGTGTCATAATGCGTATTTCGTGTTAAGTCTTTTATATTAATCAAGTTACATGTGTTGAAGTTAATTTTAAGAGTAGTTTCAGGCTTAACAATATCGTGTATAATCACTGGATCTGTGATATAACGCTGTTTAGTAAGCCAACATTTTTGGAATGGTAACTTGCTAAATGTGACTGTGTGAGAGCGACCCGTACTAAGCATAGTATTGAAGTTGTCCAGGTTTATATAATTATCTTAATTCATTTGCACTAGTTTTAGAAAAGTTATTTCATGTGTTGCTCTGCAGCGAATAATTGAACAACTAGATATTTTGAACCGAGTCTGTTAGATTAGTTTAGTAAGTCGTAACATCTTTGTTGAACTTGCATGTTTTCTCTGCTATCCTTATTTCGTAGGAAAAATCTATATATTTAGATTCTCTAATCTTTCATATCTATATTTACTCACTCTTCATTCTAACCCTCCTGTCCAAATTATCAAATCTATTTTATTTTCTTTATTCAGTCTTCCTTATTGATCTTTAAACTTGGTTCCTTCCCTGTGGATTCGATATCTTTTAAAACTACATCACAACTGTATAATTGTAGTTATCATCATTTTTCTATTTGATAAGAGGTACTGACAACACTTATACTTTACGTGAACAAGTTTTTGGCTCCATTAATATATAGCCAAATCTTGTGAACAAATTATTAAACTTATTAGTAGAAATGTGGCGAACAAGTTTTTTGCGTCGTTACCGGGGAAGGCAATAGCGTTCAAAAGATCAAATTGTCGGGGAAGGCAAGTGCGTTCTAGAGATCAAATTGCCGGAGAACGGGCAATTATATTTAATACGTTTGTTTTTCTAAGTTTTTCTAGGTACTAAGTCTAAATATTGTAGAAATAAGAAGGATTACAGAAGGTCACGATCGCGACTATAGATCGTGCTCGTGAAGTTATACAACAAAACCTTCTATTCCTGTTTTGAAGGAAATCACGATGGTGACAGGCCTTCGCGATCGCAACATGGGCCCTGGATTCTCCTTCATAACAAACGGGTTTTCTTTTCTTTATTTTTTCTTTTTCATATTTTTAGACTAATTGTTTGTTTTTAGATTTTCAATTGAATAAAATCTCTCACAATGAGGACATTGTGTTCTTTAATGTGGGGGGGGGAGGGCAGTTGTAAATCCCGAAAAATCCAAAAAAATTGAATAAAATTAAAAAAATCAAAGAATTTGAAAATTTTTGTTATTTATACATTATCCATTCTTATACTTTACTAACATTTGTCCAAGGTTATTGTGAGTGTTAAGTATTTACAAGTTTGATGTTAGTGCACAACATTTATAAATTTGGCAAGGATGAGTGGTGAGTAATATTCGAAAGCAACATTCCAAGTAAGTTTCGATATATATTTCGATGCAACATGAATTAGTATGAGTTATTTAGTTTTAGTTTAATGCTTCCGATAAGTTTAAGTGGAGTAATATCTAATGGTATTCTTACTATGAGTTTTATATGCAAATCTCGAATAAGTCCTATAAGTATTGAGTGTGTTTAAAGTGTTAGGAAACTATAGCCATAATA
>CATIWQ010225385.1:0-12880 GCA_949673415.1 Euphorbia schlechtendalii | reverse complement strand
TTCGCACCTTTTTCACTCTTTTTTCATAGAATTCCACTTTTGATCATTTTACTCCCAAGATTTACCTAGTATCTGCATTTGCATAAAAAATAACTACATACCACGTGAAATCTTTTATATGAAGTATAAAAATGACTTAAAATATAGTGTTTAGTGTATTAAATTAATATGATATTAAGTGTAATTATACACTTATCACCTACCGATAGGATATAAGTTCAAATTACGAACAAGTGTTGTCAGTACCACTTATCTAAATAGAAAAATGGTGACCACTGCAAGTATACAGTTATGATGTAGTTTTAAAAGATATTGATCCCACAGGGAAGGACTAGCTCTAAAGAACAACAAGAAAAATGGAATACAAAAAATAAAATATTTTTGGATTTTAGTAGGGAGGATTAGAATGAAGAATGGATAGATATATGTATGGAAGACTAGAGATTCTAAATATATAGATTTTTCCTACGAAATAAGTATAGCAAAGAAAACATGCAAGTTCAATAAAGTTATTACGTTCACTGGACTAATTTAACATAATCGGTTCTAGACACTCATATGTTCAATGATTCACCATAGAGCAACATATGAAATGACTTTTCTAAATCTAGTGCAAACGAATTAAGATGTTATATAAACCTGGACAACAATATTACTATGCTTAATACGGGTCGCTCTCACATAGCCACATTTAGCAAGTTACCATTCCAAAAATGTTGGCTCACTAAACAACGTTAAAATAACAGATCTAGTGATTATACACAATCTCATAAACCTGAAACTACTCTTAAAGTTAACTCAAAGACATATAACTTGATTAATATAAAAGGCTCAACACGAAATATGCATAATAACACAGACATTTCATAAACTTTGAAATAGAATGTATAAGTAGAAAGCAAAGCAAAGTTGTAAGGTATGCAAGTGAAAGCTAAAGTTGATTAAATCGTATCCACCCTTTAATGGGAGTCGTCAATTCCCGCAATTCCTGCATCTGCTTTGAATTCGGTCTCGGCCCGTACAGAACCTCCGCTAGGATGCTATTCTTTTTAAATATCGAACAAACAAATGTTGAAGAATGAAAAATTTTATTGATAAGTGATTTGCAAGTACACTTATACAACAATCGCTCGAATATGTAGAGAAATCTAGTGATCGAAACAAGGATTTGAATCACTTAAACATTTTCTTGCTAACACTTATGAACATAGCGAAAACTAAATAATTTCACTCTCTATCTACGCACACACTACATCTCTCACTTTTTCTAATTCCAATGCCATGAAATTTGTGAGGTTTGGAGCCCTATTTATAGAGTTTGAAGGGTTGCATCTATCCAAATGAAGAGTTGTATCCATTGGCGAATGATTGCATCACTTCATTGTGATTGGTTGAGAAGCTTTAATCTTATCCACAATGGATAGGCATCTATTCATGATTGGTTGACTTTTGATAAGTGTCTTTTCATTGGTAGTTGATGGGGGTTGATGGCGATTGATCATTCTTATCTGTTAGTTGGTAGTTAAGAAAATTTTACCAAAAAACAGTCCAAGTCGCGACCGCGATATACAAGTCACGACTATTAATCTTTGTTTGACAATTTCTATTTCTGAAGTGTATCAAGTCTCAACCGTGAATTGTTGTCACGTGCACGAATTGTGTTTTTCTTCAGAATTCTTCTTGTAACTTCACCGATCTTCAATAGCTTCGATCCTAAGCCAAATCTTTAAGTTCCAAGCATCTTTTCACACCTTTTTCACTCTTTTTATATAGAACTCCACTTTAGATCATTTTATTCCCAAGATATACCTAGTATCTGCATTTGCACCAAAAATAACTACATACCACGTGAAATCTTTTATATGAAGAATAAAAATGACTTAAACTATTGTGTTTAGTGAGTAAAATTATATTTATAATAAGTGTAATTATACACTTATCATACCCCCACACTTAACTTTTGCCTTGTTCTCATGGTAAATTCAACAGAAGTATATAAATTGGTGATCAAGTTCGCACCTCATTTGGCGAGTACCACATTACTACGTTGCATAAGATTCAAGTAGAAGCCTGAAACTTCCCACAAATTAGTAATGTGCAATTTATATAGTCTAGTTGCATACCTTTGTTCTTAATGGAGAGTCAACAAATCGCATCTTCGTATAAGCGTTATATGCATAGTTGAATATTTCCTTCTCTTAAGCATAATATTAAGTATAATGGACATAGAAAGCACATTTTGATTAATTATCTCTCAAGGCATTTTTAGGTAACCTAGGATGCTAAAACACTCTCAATGGTTGTATTTTATGCTCCATACCACTCTCCCCGTTGTTCAGTGGTTGCATTTTATGCTCCATACCACTCTCTCATTTTTTTTTTCTTTTAAGCATATGTTTTTTAAGTAATTTGTATTTTGCACCCATTTTTCATGCTATGCTTTCTTTTCTTTTTTCACTCAATGAATGGTAACAATTTTTGCTCCGTACCATTCCTCACCTTTTGCATAACTCATTAGTTATCCTCTCTTTCTTTTGATTTTTCACTCTTAATACCCTCATCCATTATTGATCAATTTCAAAGTATTATGGCTATAGTTTCCAAACACTTTAAACACACTTAATACTTATAGGACTTATTCGAGATTTGCATATAAAACTCATAGTAAGATTACCATTATATATTACTCCACTTAAACTTTTCGGAAGCATTAAACTAAAACTATATAACTTATACTAATTCATGTTGCATTAAAATATATATCAAAACTTACTTAGAATGTTGCTCTCGAATGTTACTCACCGCTCATCCTTGCCAAATGCTAAATGTTGTGCTAATAACGCTCAATTTCAACATGAGCTCAAAATTTGCAGTAACATCAAACTTCTAATACCTAACACTTACAATAACCTTGGAAAAATGTTAGTAAAGTATAAGAATTGATAATGTATAAATAACATGAAAATCAACAAAAATTTTCAAATTCTTCGATTTTTTTATTTTATTCAATTTTTTTTGGATTTAACAGGATTTTTACAAATGTCCCCCGGCACTTAATAACACAATGTCCTCATTGTGAGACATTTTATTAAAAATGAAAAACTAAACAAACAACTAACTAAACTAAAAATTTGAAAAGGAAAAGTAAGAAAAGAATGAACACATTTTTATTGAGAAGGAGAATCCAGGGCCCATGTTGCAATTGCGAAGGCCTATCGCAATCATGACTTCCTTAATCACAGAAACTGTAGGTTTTAAAACCCGATATTCACGAGCGCGAGATGTATGTCATGGTTGCAATCTTCTTTAATTCATCAAATTCTTCAAATATTAGACTTTGTTCCTAGAAAAACTTAGAAAAACAAATGTATTAAATATAATTGCCTGTTCTCCAGCAATTTGATCTCTAGAAAACAGTTGCCTTCCCTGGCAACGGCGCTAAAAACTTGTTAGCAAGGTTTCGACTCTAATAACTCCGAGGATTTTTTATTTAACAATGAAGCCAAAAACCTTGTCTCCTACTGTCCTACCGATAATATATAAGTTCAAAATACGAACAGGTGTTGTCAGTTCCGCTTATCTAAATAGAAAAATGGTGACCATTGCAAGTATACAGTTATAATGTAGTTTTGAAAAATAACGATCCCACAGGGAAGGACTAGCTCTAAAGATCAACAAGAAAAATGGAATAAAGAAAATAAAATATTTTTGGATTTTAGTTGGGAGGATTAAAATGAAGAATGGATAGATATATGTGTAGAAGTCTAAAGATTCTAAATATATAGATTTTTCCTACGAAATAAGCATAGCAAAGAAAACATGCAAGTTCAATAAAGTTATTATGTTCACTAGACTAATTTAACATAATCTGTTCTAGACACTCAAATGTTCAATGATTCACCACAGAGCAACACATGAAACGACTTTTCTAAATCTAGTGCAAATGAATTAAGACCATTATATAATCCTAGGCAACAATGTTACTATGCTTAGTACAAGTCGCTCTCACATAGCCAAATTTAGCAAGTTACCATTCCAAAAATGTTGGCTCACAGCGTTAAAATCACAGATCCAGTGATTATACACAATCTCGTTAAACCTAAAACTATTCTTAAAGTTAACTCAAAGGCATATAACTTGATTAATATAAAAGACTGAACACGAAATACGCATTATGACACACAGACATATCATAAACTTTGAAATAGAAAGTATGAGTAGAAAGCAAAGAAAAGTTGTAAGGTATGCAAGTGATAGCTAAAGTTGATCAAACCGTATCCACTCTTTAATGGGAGTCGTCAATTCCAGCAATTCCTACGTCTGCTTTGAATTCATTCTCGGCCCATATAGAACCTCCGCTAGGATGCTATTCTTTGTGAATATCGAACAAACGAATGTTGTTCGCCACTTTTCTACTGATAAATTTAATAACTTTTATGCGAAGAGTTTGGCTATATATCAACAGCTCTAAAAACTTATTCACGAAAAAATATAGGTGTTGTCAATACCCCTTATCAAATAGAAAAATGATGATAACAGCAAGTATACAATTGCGATGAAGTTTTAAAAGATATCGATCCCACAGGGAAGGACTAGCTCTAAAGATCAAATAGAGGAACGAAACAAAAGAAAAATAAAATATATTATTTAATTGTGTAGGATAGGAATGATGGATGGATAGACAAATGTATGAAAGATTAGAAAAGATAAAAGTATATAGATATTCCCTACGAACAAGTATAGCAAAGAAATCATGCAAGGTCATCAAAGATATTACATTCACTAGATTAATTTAACATACTTGGTTCCAGACACTCAGAAATTCAATTATTCACTGCAGAGCAACACATGAAATAACTTTTCTAAACCTAGCGCAAACGAATTAAGTCAAATATATAAACCTGGAAAATGTCAATACTATGCTTATTACGGGTCGATCTCACATAGCCATATTTAGCAAGTTACCATTCCAAAAATGTTGGCTCACTAAATAGCATTATATCACAAATCCAGTGATTATACATGATATTGTTAACCCCGAAACTACTCTTAAAATTAACTCCAATGCATATAACTTTATTAACATAAAAGACTTAGCACGAATTAGACATTATGACACATAGACATATCTTAAACTTCGAAATAAAAAGTATAAGTAGAAAGGAAAGCAAAGTTGTAAGGTATGCAAGTGAAAGCTAAAGTTGATCAAACCGTATCCACTCTTTAATGGGAGTCGTCAATTCCCACAATTCCTGCGTCTGCTTTGAATTCGGTCTTGGCCCATACAGAACCTCTACTAGGATGCTACTCTTTGCGAATATCGAACAAACGAATACTGAAGAATGAAAACTTTTATTAATAAGTGATTTGCAATTACACTTATACAACAATAGCTCGAATATGTAGAGAAATCTAGTGATCGAAATAAGGATTCGAATCACTTATACATTTTCTCGCTAATCCTCATGAATGTAGCGAAAACTAGATATTTTTACTCTCTATCTATGCACACATTACGCACTATTTTTCCACCCCTTTATTCTGCACTCTAATGCCACCTAATGCACTGTTGATGCCCGAAATTTGTGAAGAATTAGAGCCCTATTTATAGAGTTTGAAGGGTTGCTTCTATCCAAATGAAGAATCACATCCATTGGTGAAAGATTGCATCTCTTGAATGTGATTGGTTGAGAGGCTTTGATTCAATCCATAATGGATAGGCACCTTTTCATGATTGGTTGACTAAGGATAAGTGTCTGTTCGTTGGCAGTTGATGGCGGTTGATGGCAGTTGATCATACCTATCTGGCGGTTGGTAGTTTAGAAGATAATACCAGAAAACTGTCCTTGTCACGTCCTTGATTCTTTGTTGGCAAACTTCTGTTTCTGAAGTGAACAGGTCACGATCGTGAGGTATTGTCACGATCGTGAATTGAGTTTTCTTAAAAAATCTCCTTGTAACTTCATCGATCTTCGACAACTTCGATCCTAAGCCAAATCTTCAAGTTCCACGCATCATTTTGCACCTTTTTCACTCTTTTTTTCATAGAATTCCACTTTTGTTCATTTTACTCCCAAGATTTACCTAGTATCTGCATTTGCATAAAAAAAACAACTACATACCATGTGAAATCTTTTATATGAAGTATAAAAGTGACTAAAACTATAGTGTTTATTGTATAAAATTATAATGATAATAAGTGTAATTATACACTTATCAAATGTTGAAGAATGAAAAGTTTTATTGATAAGTGATTTGCAAGTACACTTATACAATAATTGCTCGAATATGTTGAGAAATCTAGTGATTGAAACAAGGATTTGAATCACTTAAACATTTTCTCACTAACACTTATGAACGTAGTGAAAAATAAATAATTTCACTCTTTATCTATGCACACAATATATCTCTCACTTTTTCTAATTCCAATGCCACAAAATTTGTGAGGTTTGGAGCCCTATTTATAGAGTTTGAAGGGTTACATCTATCCAAACGAATAGTTGTGTCCATTGGCGAAAGATTGCATCACTTCATTGTGATTGGTTGAGAAGCTATAATCTTATCCACAATGGATAGGCATCTATTCATGATTGGTTGACTTCTGATAAGTGTATTTTCATTGGTAGTTGATGGTGGTTGATCATTCCTATCTAGTGGTTTGTAGTTAAGAAGATTTGACCAAAAAACTATCCAAGTCGTGACCGTGAATCTTTGTTTGACAATTTTCTATTTCTGAAGTGTATCAAGTCACGACCGCGAATTGTTGTCAAGACCGTGAATTATGTTTTTCTTCAAAATTCTTCTTATAACTTCGCCGATCTTCGATAGCTTTGATCCTATGCCAAATATTTATGTTCCCCACATCTTTTCGCACCTTTTTCACTCTTTTTACATAGAATTCCACTTTAGATCATATCACTCACAAGATTTACCTAGTATATTCATTTGCACCAAAAACAGCTACATACCACGTGAAATCTTTTATATGAAGTATAAAAATGACTTAAACTATTGTGTTTTGTGTAAAATTATATTGATATTAAGTGTAATTATACACTTATCACTTGGTATGAGAGTTTGACCAATTTCTTGATCAGCAAAGGCTATGAAAGAAGAAAAGCAGATAAAACTCTTTTTATCAGGCGGAGGAAGGAAGATGTGTTGCTTGTCCAAATATATGTTGATGATATCATATTTGGAGCAACTGATGGGAAGCTGTGTAAGGAGTTCAGCAAGCAGATAAAGAGCGAGTTAAAAATGTCTATAAAGGGAGAGCTCAATTTCTTTCTTGGTCTTCAAATCAAGTAGACTGAAGATGGAACTTTCAACAATCAAGTTAAATATGCTAGAGAAGTCCTGAAGAAATTTGATATGGAGCATTCGAAGCCAATGTCCACTCCCATGGCCACTGATACTATACTGAGTAAAGATAAAGCCAAAAAACTTGTGGACAGCAAGTTCTACAGATGGGTCATTGGTTCTCTTCTTTATCTCACAGCTAGTAGGGTAGGCATATAGTATGATGTGTGCTACTATGCTCGTTATCAAGCTGATCCTAGAGAATCTCACTTAGCAACTGTTAAGAGAATTCTCAAGTACTTGCAAGGTTCAATTGAAGCAAGTTTGTGGTATCCCAGCAGCTTAGATTTCAATCCTAGGGGATTCACAGATGCTGATTATGGTAGAGATAAGCTCGATAAGAAAAGTACAATAGGAGGATGTCATTTCCTTTAAGAATGTCTTGTCTCTTTGTATAGTAAGAAGCAAACTTTTGTTGCGCTGAGTACAGCTGAAGCTGAGTACATGGCAGCAGGAAGTTGTGTAGCACAACTACTATGGATTAAGCAGCAACTGGAAGATTATGGTATAAAGTCAAATTGTCTCGAAGTTATGTGTGATAAAAAGAGTGCGATTGACCTATCCAAAAATCCAATTCTGCATGGTAGGATGAAGTATGTCAACATTAGACATCACTTCATTAGGGATCATGTGCTATGAGGAGATGTCAAGTTGGAATATGTTTCTTTTGAGGAGCAGCGTGCTGATATCTTCACCAAGCCATTGCCAAAGGAGCAGTTCCATTTACTGAGGCAGTTAATTGGAATGGCTAATCCACGATGAAGAACAAGAAGAAAGCTGAAATTCTCAAAATTTTGGCTAAGTGTTAGAGGGTATGTCTTGAAGAGACACGTGGATAACACCATCAATTTTTAATTGAAATGACATGAGGAACAGTTTGCGGTTAAATTTCAAATCTCTATGTTTTCAAAAAGACGTGCATTTGAATAGGAATCATAAACTTCAAAACTCATAATTTTAGTGAGGCAGTTGATATCACTCAAATATCAACATCCATTTCCATCTTGAATTATGGTAACACCACATACCCCAAAGAGTTACTGAGGTCTATAAAAGGTGAATAGATGAAGAGATGAAGATTACTTGCTTTTTCAATCTTAGAGCATTCAAACCCCATAATCCCTAATTCTCTTCTTCTTTCAAAATCTCAAATGGCGATTACCCGCACTAGTTTCAAACTTAAGAACACCACAACCATGAAAATAGTTGTAAATGCTAAAGGAAAGACGGAGAAGCTCACCCTACAAGAGAGAACCTACTTCACCAGGGTGGAGTGGGCTAATAATCTGGATTTCGCTCCATTATATGAGGTGGACTATGAAGGTCTATTTCTCGACAAGACCATTCATTGCATCATCAAGCAACAACACCTGAGTTCTTTTCTAAAGTTAGAGGGTCTTGCTATTACATGGCTCATTAGGGCATTTTACTCAAATCTCTACACCATCTAGGTATTTGATGATCTCCTAATGATAGATTTTGGGGGAAAATCCACCATCATTTGTGCAAGGCTGATTGGAAGTGTCCTCAACATGCCAATTAAAGGTACTTAGCTTAGAAGGACCGGCGATGAACACGCTATGGTGATTCTAGAGGATTGGGAGTTCCCCGTGAATTACATTTCTAGGGAGATAGTAGCCAGGGGAATGAGTTGGACAGCTAGAATGTGCCACGAGATTGTGGTGAAGCTCCTACTTCCAAGGACGAGCTCAGTGACAAGCTGCACCTACTTTGAAAGGTGTGTGGTCTACCATTTAGTAGAGGGTAAGAAGCTGAGCTGGCTAGTGATGATCCTTTATTATTTGACCAACCTGACTACCATCTATCACTATGGTTACCTCATTCCCGACCTAATGAGGGTAGCTAAAGTCGACTCGACTCAGTTTTTGGGGGAGTCCGCGCTGCTAGTAAAGAAGAAATTTGAGATAGCTCATTTCAGCAGACTAGTTCACAATCAGGTGCATGCTAGGTATAACAAAGCACAACAAAAGTGAAAGCTGAAGTGCTTACCGACAATAGTGCTTATGGACATCCAAAAGGAGGATAAGGATGGGTTCATGGTGGATTTCAATGAAAGTGATGACTCGGACAAGTAACTTATCTCCAGCATCTTGGAGAAAGTCACCACCACCTCCTCTCCCAATCAGAAGGTTGCTTCCTACAAGGCCAGGGGGAAAAGCCCTGCAAAATCTAAAGTTAATGAGGCCACTGCTCAACCTCAAAGACAAAGAAGGCAAATGAAGGCCAAGACCAGCACCTAAAGAGAAGCGGAGGCCAAAATTCAAGCTGAGCAGAAGGTGGAGGAAAGTGAAAATGTGGCTGCGGCCAATGAGTCCCTGCACCAAAGAAAGCGTAAAATGGTGTTTTATAAGGAATCAGAGGAGTAGGACAAGGCCAAGAAATCACGAGAAGAGGACACTCTAAGTCCTAACATTGCTAATGAAGTACAAGAAGTATTTATCAAAATAAAAGGCACCTAGCGCAAGCGTCTTGCCACCAATAGGCCCATGCAATGCAATGTGCAGGTGGTGAGCAGTGAGGAGGATGTTGGAGACACCCTTACCCTTATTCCTGAGGAGTCTGATCCCTATGAACCCAACATCCCCACACCCACTTTCACTCATGTTGAGGAATCCTCAACTTAGCATGAGCAACCTTAAGCTAACCCATCCTTGGGTCAAATAACTAACGAAGAGGTTCTTAAAATTTATACCTCCTCTTCTCCTGTAAATCCGAAAACCACTTCCTCTCCTATAAATCCTTTAATCCCTTAGTTTCTACTCCTGTAGATTATGAAAAATCAACTGTAAATTCTCCTCCTCCTTCAAATACTGTAAATTCTCCTTTCCAAATCCCTTCTTCCATCAATACCCAAAACTCACCTATCCATATTTCTTCACCCATAAAAAGCCATGACTCATTTATTCCGAGTCATTCTCTAGTAAATAACCCTTCTTCTCATTCTTCCCCTGTAAATTCTCAATCTCAAACCCTTCCTTGTACATCCATTATACATTCTATTCCACTCAACAAAAACATCCCTAAACCTTCTTCAAATGTACAAACCTCTAAATTATCCTCTTCTTCAAACTCATCCTCTACCCCCTTAACACCTTTGGTTAGGGAAGTTCCCAATGCTGAGAACTACGCTCAACAGGGAAAAGTAAGTGGTCAGACTACTGAGGTAAATTTTACAACCCGTGAATAACTGAACCTAGTAGAGAGCCAATCCGTGAGGATTTGGCTGAAATCAGAGAAATAGTTAGGAAGAAATTCCCTGCGCTCAAGACTACGGCTGAGTTAGATAGAATAGTAAGCCAAGTGCTACTAGCTCATGAATTGACGTACTTATCTTCTAGAGCAAAGGTAAAATTGCTTCAGTTTGAACAGCACACAAGTGTGCCTAGTGATTCTCAATACTTTGAAGAGTTTGAGAGGATCCAGGGTAGCTTGTTGGCCTATTCGAAATCATTTGGCAAAAGAGAGTGCCAAAAGTCTGGTTGATAAGATGGCCCTAATACTCACATGGTTAATGAATTCCCCGCAACCCAGCTTGAGGCAGCAATCACTTCTATCCCCACGTCTATTGCAATGGCTAATGCTATTGCAGGAAAGATAAATGGTAGTGTGGATACTGCTATTGAGTAGCTGATTCTCTTGGGTTCCAAACTGGATGCTCAAGTGACACAGGTCCATAAACTAGGTGAGGATTAGGCCAAAATAAAGAGACTGACCGATCACAAGATCGAGAATGTTTTTAAGGAGGTGGAATCAATAAAGGATATCGGCCACATTATTGCAAAGTTAGTCGAAGCTCAGTACAAGTTCTTGCTTCTTCATGACAATAAGAAGGATGAGATGGTAAAGCTGCTGAAGTCTATTTCTTCTAAGATGGATAAGGCCCTTGTCATGAATCTTGAGTCTCTGTATACTAAAATGGACACCATCCAATGTGAGGCTAATGATCACATAGCCGAGAAAGTCTCCTCCTCGCCGAAGTTCCTTGTGACTGCCATGAGGAAGATTTTTCCAGACATGTCGACTCCTAGTTTGCCTATGATAGAATTGCTTTGTCCTAAAACTAGCATGACTATCCACTCAAAGTTGAATGTCATCAAGACCAAAGTGGAAGAGATGTAGAAGAAAGTTGAGACTCTGATCAAGAAGGGTGAGCTAAACACGAAGGACATTAATTACACTACAAAGTGTATATCTTATATTAGTCCCAAGGTCCTAAATATTGAGGAGCAACTAAAGATAGCATTGACTGCAATGGACTTCTAAGGCCTTCTTCAGTAGATTACGCACCTCTCCAGATGTTATCATCTTCTTCTCAATGAGCTTAATGATCAAGATTTTCTTACCACTGAAGGAAAAGCGCAACTGAAGCAAGAGATATCCTCACAGATCATAGGTCAGCAAGAGAGCTTTAGGGCTGCCCTCGAAGCCTTTAAAACCTGCCTTGAGCAACTTATAGAATGTCAGATAATAAAGGGGAGAAGGTAGATGAAGATGCTCTTCGAATGACAAATCTTAATAAGGGATCTCTTCCAAGGCAATTGTTCCATCATAAGCCTCCTCAGCAACAACATCTAAAATCCAACGAAGACAAGACTGATGGCTCTTCCTCTTCTGTTCATAAAAAGTAGAATAGGCCATATTCCTTCTATTTGTTTTCAAGAACATGTAATAGGACTTCAGTTTATAATCTTAGATCAGGACATAAATAATGTACTGACTAAGTCATTTTTGTTATTAATAAAAAGTTACAAGTGTGCACCTCAAGTTAAGATCTTCTTAACTTTAATTTTATGTTGTATGTATATTTCTGTTGTATATTGAAAATGTTATGTTGGAACGTATACTAAAGACCAATTCTGAAGTAAAGTTGAAGTTAGACAAAGTCCCAAAGTGAAGTGAAATCCTCTAAGTATGGGGGAACTGAGCTACTTGAAGAGACTCACTCAGTATGGGGGAGTTCAAGTTAACTAAGGGAATCACTTAGCACAAGGGAGCCTTACATCACTTTCAGGTATTCTTGATATCTCTAAACTACTTATTCAATTAAAATCTTCTTCTACCTAGTTTGTAATCTGTCTAAAATGGGGGAGATTGTAGAACCCAAGTTAATAGTAACTCACAGTACTTTAATGTTTTGGAAATAGCAAACTATCTAGGTTAGTGAAATTAATTGAGTACTAAGTATACTCTTAATTAATGCAGTTGACTAGAGTTTGTTTAAGGGAAAATAACTCAGTTTTGCTGAGTAATTAATTAAGTTACAACTTAGAGTAGGAAAAGCTAAATCTGTGCTGAGTACTATGTAGTTTAGCAGTATATCAACTCAGCTGTGCTGAGTTAGCTTTTAACTAAAAAGTTTTTTTCTATGACACTGAATGACACACATGCTACTAACAAATTCTATGAGAAAAGGAATATTCCTTAGATATTTTTTAGGAATAATAGCGCTGAAATTAAGGAAAATTTCTAGTAGTCCTCACAAGATAAAAAGTGTCAGTAC
>CATIWQ010225333.1:0-20547 GCA_949673415.1 Euphorbia schlechtendalii | reverse complement strand
ATATATATATATATATATATATATATATATATATATATATATATATATATATATAATAGAAATGGACGACAGTATTGACAGAGAATTCATTTTTATAATGAATGAATTTTCTTATTCATTCATTTTCAATTTCCAATCAATTTTCTCTTTCCCGGGTTTTTGATTTTAGACAAAAACATCACAAATCGACCGTTATCGATCTTCGTCGCTGCAGAAGTTGTGGATACATATCCATACTTCGACAAACCGTGAGATGGATCAAATTAGACATTTGATGCGACGTTTTTTGAACTTGGGTATATGAAAAAGGTTAGAATCATAATTCATTATCTATTTACATTTTCCGTCAGTTTACAAACCGAATCCAATATCATATTTACGAATTATTAATAAATTTATTCAAATCGATTCTAGTTTTTATTGAGTCAAACACCGACTCAATATCATTCAAACTATATATAAAATAGGCTAAAAAGAAATGGAAAGAAATTAAGTTAGCGGGAACAGTTACAGGGCTAAGAATGGTATAAAACCAAATGAGTATCATTATAATCATATATAAATAGGTTAGTTGATGAACGTTACAAAATAATCAAACTCAAATTTCTTATGATCGATGACGTCATAATGGGAATGCAAAGAGAAGTTTGCATTTTGGCAATGGCAATTTCAATTTCAATAGCAATGTTAAAAGTGTCATTTGGAAAGAGATATACAGTTGGTGATTCAGTTTGGTCAATTCCTATTTCCCCTGAATTTTACTCCATTTGGTCTTCCTCTCTTCTTTTCTACGTTGGCGATTCCTTAGGTATGTCTATTTTATCTTAGTTGATCATAGGTCTAATGCATTAAGAAAAAATTTATTGTCTCTAAATTTTTTAAGTGCTTTCATACCTAAATTAACTTTCAAAAAGTGTACAATTTTACTTTCTGAACATCACGTGTCAATTTCTGGTTGGTTTGATATTTCATATATGTTATTTTTTCTATTTTTTTGTAGCAAGTGATGTACTTTTTTGAAAATTGAGGTAAGTACGAGATCACTTGAAAATTTAGAGGAATAACGGATTTTTTTGGAACAAGTTGGGACATCATTAGAAGCATTAAGCTTTGATTATATGTGATA
Source organism: Euphorbia schlechtendalii (assembly GCA_949673415.1). Lineage (NCBI taxonomy): Eukaryota > Viridiplantae > Streptophyta > Magnoliopsida > Malpighiales > Euphorbiaceae > Euphorbia > Euphorbia schlechtendalii. The sequence continues at coordinate 19,421 of CATIWQ010225333.1, read as the reverse complement.
ATATCCAAATGAGTTATTATGTTTTAAATTATAATCGCATTATATAATTTATGTATTTCATATCAGTTGATTATATATAATAAAATTGCAAAAAAATTGACTTTCACATAGCCACAGTGATGGAGTCCGACTATATTTTTCAAATCAGATATGAAAAGTATTACTAAAATTAATTTTAGAGAATGTGGCTCTGTCATAATTAACCGGGTAGTTTTGTGCATAGTGTTTTCGTAGACTTATTCCGGTAACCTAATTTATATGTTCTCATTTTCTTGAATCGCCTAGCTTTTTAATATTAATGAATTTATTATGATCATTTATTGATTTTTATTATTATACTCCCTCCGTCTATTAAATATTGTCATTTTAACTAATTCACAGTTTTTAAGATAACAACTAACTGAATGATATGATTTACTAGTTTACCTTTTCATAAAATGACCTATTCAATTTTCAAGACTATTAATATGTTCAATAAAAAACAATTTGACCTATAGTCTTCTTTTATTATTGGAGATTAGAATATAATTATTTTGAAAGTTGAACAAATTAATAGGGGTAGGAATGGAAAACTTGGAAAAAAACATCTTGGAAATACAAAATAACAATAAAAAAAAAAAATAAAATCCCTCTAAAACGACTATATTTAGCAGACGGAGGGAGTACTTTTTTTAATCTTTGTTTCCATTTTTTTGTAAATAGGGTAACTTGTTTAATAAATTAAATTGGTAGGTGTGATGTTACTTAAAAGTGTGCGTATGGCTGCAGAACTTTTAAATGCAAATAATTGTGGCAAATCATGCCAATGTGGGGCGCATTTTATGATAAAACAATACACAATATGATATTTTAAATATATGATTTAACAAAGAATCGTCGGGAAAACACTTATTTCCATAATATACCAGATTTTTCATTGGGAGCACGTATATATCAGCACTATTTAAATAGTTCATGTGGTACTCATTATTTGGTAACTATTATTCTATTAAGCTGACTTTTTTTTACTTACATTAAAAAAAACTAACTTGACGTTCTCTATTAAAAGAAAACCATACTGAGTAATGGAATTATTCAACAATGACCATTTATGTAATGTTAAAAGATACATTAATCATTTAGTAACGTTTGAACCATAATAACCTAGAAGTAACGTTTGAACCATAATAACCTAGAAGTAACGTTTGAACCACAATAATCTAGTTGTTAATTGGACTATGAAACAAGATACATATATTTGGTTTTGCTAGAATTTGTGTATTTCATTTATCAAAGAAAAAAAAAAGAATTTGCGTATTTCAAAACCATTTTCTCTTCTACCCTATCCCAAATTCCTCGTTACCCCTTAAACTAGGTAGCAAAAATCGGATGTCATATCTAAATTGTAAAAGTTCCAGATAAACCCCTCAACCTGGTAAAAGCAAACCACGGAGCCCTTTCAACGTCACGTGTCAGAATCTGATCTGCTTGAATTTTTTATTTTTGATTTTTTTTCTCTCTAAATAGAAGTTGACAAGTAATGGGACAAACATTCTTGTCAATTTGAGGGGGTAATTGATCATTTTGCAAGTTAGGAATGACATCCAGCATTTGAAGCCAAGTTGAGGAGTGTAATGATGCATTTGACCAATTTTAAAACACATATTTTTGCTAGCATGATTTCATCCTACCAATTAAATATTGTGCATTTAATTTTTTTTAGAAGAACGTACATTTAATTTTACATTTACCTAATTTCATGTTTGATTAAAAGTATAGTGTTCGAGTTCGAGTCGGAGTTTTTCAATGTGATACAAGTGCCAAGGCTTGATTATGATAGTTGCACATCTTGGGCACCAATCAAAATCCTTACAGCAAGTCCAGCTATCGTGTTACTAAATGAGGAAGGTGTTTTTTACTACATTTGCAACGTCTCAAATTATTGCGACCTTGGCCAAAAAATTACAATTATCGTCCACAGTCATTCTAGTCCAACTCCATCACCGTCGCCGGCAACGTTACCGGTGGCTCCAGCACCACCACCAGTTGAGGGGACTCAACCACCAACACCGGCTCCTGTTATACTTAATAATGATAATCCTAGTTGGGATTCAGATGCCAATAGAATCATAATGAGCTTTGTTCCTATTCTGTTAGGGCTTGGAAATTGTGTTTTGGATCTAGTTTTCATGGGAAATTGTCAAATTTATTAAAATAACTAATTTATGCATTTTTGGTATTTTTTTAGAAAAGTTTCATTCTATTTATATGTTTTTTCTTCCTCCTTTTCTGTATTAGACTAAAATAAGAACGAAACGAGACGTGCTAGCTGGATGGGGAGGGATTTATCCATTTAGATTTGCAATTGAAGGAATCGTAACCGCACGATGATCCCCAAACGGGGTGGGACTGTTTGTGATTGGTAACCGTAAATTTTGGTTATATCTTTTCAATGAAAAACACATTCGGCTATATCAAATCGGAAACAATAACTTGAAAACTTGTAGACTTCTATAAAAATTGTTAAGATTTCAACAAAAATGATTAGTGAACACTGGCCATTTTTAACCCAACTGCTTTCCTCATATCTTTTCCTTCTATATTTATTTAAAGATTATTTATGTATAAATTCTTTTAATTGATCTATTATCCATAGATTTAATTAATAAACTAAAACAGAAAAGTTGAGAGAAAATAACAAACTATCTAACTTCAAATGTGTACATCTATCACAAATTACATCTCAACTCAATGGTTTATGTATACTACTAATTAATTAGAATTTTGGAATAAACTACTTTTCATAACAAAGTGCAATTTTAAAAAGGAAGAATGATGAATTAGATATTTTAAGGCCCCTACAAAAGAGTCACTTTATTGTACCTAATTGCCTGGCGTGCTTCGTCTGTAGTTTTACTGGAATGTAAACCTCAAGTTCAGCTTGGTCCGGCCCAATCTTAGGAGTTTTGAGCTTGCGTTAAGTTTCCGAAGTCATTCACAAGCTCGACTTATGAGTCCACAATATTTTGGGATTTTTATGAGAATACTACAAAAAATCAAAATAATCTTGGCCATGCCATGGTGTAATTTTACAAATATCGCATTTTACGTTTAGATTTTTCAAATAACGTGAATTTAAGTTTTAATTTTTCAAAATACGTGAACATAAGAATACCAACCGATTTCGGGTATAATAGTTATTATATAGGTATAATAATTATTATATTAGGTATAATAGCTATTTTACTAGGTATAACAGACATTTTAATTATATTGTTCGTATATGAAATTTGAAACCATATCTTAAAATTTTTTATTATCTTCAATGATTTGAATATTTCTCTGATATTCTTTGTTATGCTAACAATTATAACGGGTATAATAATCATTATACCCAGTATAATGACTATAATATTATTCAAATGCGATATTTGAAACTTAATCTTAATATTTTTTAATCTTCTGTTATTTTTGATAATATTAGTTTGCATTATACCAGATATAATGACATGATATGAAAACTGGATTCTTATATGAAATATGAAACTTTATGTATAATGATTATATACTATTCACATGTGTAAATTTGATCTTAATACTAATGACATGATTTGAAACTGAATTCTAATGGAAGTCGGAAAAGACATAAAAACTAACAAAATTATCAACAATCACACCATGATCTTCATACTTGAGATTCTTGAAATCATATGTCCAAAATCGATCATAATGCACCAAAATAGTTAACATCTTGCACAGAAAAAGCTGAGTAAAAATACAGAAAACAAAAATCATACAAATCTAAACTCGCCAAAGGAAAACTAAACTCATCAGAAAAGGAATAAAAACCAAAACAAATCGCGAAATCGCATCAAAACTGAAACTAAACTCACTGAAAAATTGAAAAAATTGAACAAATCTGAAAAGCACAAATCGCAATCTACACAAAACAAGAAGAAAAAAGAGCAAAGAATGAACTAACAAATCGCATTAAAAATATAGATAAGAACAAAGAATCACAAGAAAAATAGATAAAATTGAAATCAGAAAATCAAATCGAAGAAGAAAGCGAACTGGAATACAGGTAAAACAGATCGGAAAAAGTCAAAGGAATGAAAAGAGGCAGCAACACAGATTGAAAAACTGATGAAGAGGTCATAATGAGAAGAAAAATGCAATAACAGATTTGGATCTAGATCAAAATTTGATGATGAAATCTGAATGAGATGAAATGCAACAACAAGTTTTGATTTGATGAGATTTCGATTTACAGAGATCTTGATTTGAATATAAGAAGAAGAGGAGGAGGAAGAAGAAGACGAAGAGAGAGAAAGAGAGAGAATTTTGAAAAAAAGGAGAAATCTATTTATGGTAAAAGAAAAAAGGTAAAATCAAAAAATCAGGAAAAACAAAAATATTATTCCTCTTCTGGACAAGGAAAAATATTTTACCCAAAAGGGGGATTGACTTGTATTTCCTCAATATTTTTCTTAGAATTTTAAGTGAATTTAATAAAAGCAGTGCAATGATTACATATAATTATATTCTTTACGTAAATCCTTTAATATACAATATGACTCTCTAAAAAGTACAGTAAACCAAATTATAAAATTCTAACATTATTATTAAATATTATAATTAATAAAATTATTATTCATCTAACTTTGACTCAAATATTTATAAAAAAGGTAAATGTGTCTTATTAATTTATAACCTATATCATGTTTAAAATTGAATCGGGTTTAATGAAAATATAAATGTCCAAACTTGACTCGTAGTATACGACCAAACCATGCCCAACCATCCATGAACATATCTAAAAAGGGTTGTGTTGAACCCAAGTTAAAAGTACTTAACAGTACTTAAACGTTTTGGAAATAACAAATTGACTAGGATAGTGGAATTAATTGAATACTAAGTATACTCTTAATTAATGAAGTTTACTTGAATTTGTTTAAGGTAGAACAACTCAGTTTACTGAGTCCTTAATTAAGTTATGACTTAGAGTAAGAAAAGCTGAGATGTGTTGAGTATTACATAGTTATAAAGATATCTACTCAGCTGTGCTGAGTTAGCATTTTGGGAATAAAAAGCTGTATTCCTTTGACACTTAGAGAATATTTGACACTTGTGTTACTAATGGTTCCTGTGAGAAATAGAATATACCTTTGATGCATTTCAGGAGTAAAAGAGCTAAAATTAAAGAAGATATTCTAGTGATCCTCACAATCATAAATGTGTCAGTACGGAATGTTGGAGATTCCTCACTAAAATCCAAGACAAAAGGAATCCTCTGACATGCGCCGCTTCTAAGTGTCTCGACGGACCCTCTACAATGTCAGCAAGTCAACCGATGGCAGAATTCCACGTTACATCTTGCACGCCTCTTTATCAGAATAGATTTCTTGGAGACAAATGAGTTTTTGACAATGAATTTATATAGCGCTTCAACGTTCGAAATCTCTATCTCTAAACGTCTTGGAATTTATCTTCAACAGGAAAATTTGAAAGATTTTAAGAGAAGAGAAATTGAAGAGCTGTCAGGATGAGAAGTTTGCAACAGCTAATTCCAAGAGCTTCAACTATAAATAGAAGACTGGAGCAGATGTTCAAACTTGGTGAATCACCTCGAATTTCTTCTAAGAGCTGAAACTCTGTTAAAATACTCTCAACTTCAAGAAATTTCAAATCAAGCAATCAACAAACATTCATTGTTCAAATTTGTTCATAATAGAGAGAGAAATAGCACTTTAAATTTAACATTGTAAAGGATTCAACATTTTATAAGTTGAACTCCTCAATTCGCATATTAAGAAATCTGAGTGATAGTTTGGGAAGGGTACCCAAACTATGGATTGAGTGGTAGTTAGAAAGAAAGGTACGTTTTGTAATAGTATACCCGCTGTAAAGGCTTCTCTACCTAAGAAAGGAATGAAATCATTAGTGGATTAAAGCTCAGAAAGGAATCTGGGGACTGGAGGTAGGTTAGGGGCAGAACCAGGATAAAATCTTAGATGTTGAACTTCTAATCTCAATCGCTTGTCTTTATAGCGCATTTCTCATCCATCATTCTATCTTTGTTTTCATTTTTGCTTGAAAAACCAATTCTTGCTAAGTAGAGTACTCAGCATCCGATTGAAGATAAACTATGCTAGCAAAGTTAAGCAGTTTATAAGTTTTTAGACCCAGCTCAGCATGCAGCACTCAACACGTGCATCTAAAAATTGAACTAGGTGAACATTTTTATAAAATCCAAAAAGTAACCAAAAACTGCATTTACCCCTCATCTGTTGTGTAATTAAGTTGTCTAAGGACCAATAAGTGCTTCTGCTATGTAATTAAGTCGTCTAAGGGTCATCAAGTGGTATCAGAGCAAGTGCTCAACTTATTGACTAATCATCTTTGAGTCAAAGATTCATAAATGACTTACAATAGCTACAATTCTAGCTCAGGGCAGACAGTGCTCTTTAAGGAGGGATGTTTGTAACTAGGCCACTATTATTCGACGGTAATCATTACACGTTTCGAAAAAATCGCATGAATAACTTTATTCAATGATAAAGCATGCAAGCATGGCTCGCTATCGAGCTTGGCCCGTGAATTCCTACTGTAGTGAGGAATGGGCAACGTGTTCCAATCGATCGATAAGACTATTTTGATGTTGACCTAAGGCTTCTCAAAGAGAACTACACAGCCATCAATTACTTACATTGTGCATTAGATCTTACAAAGTTCAATAGGGTCTTAGGATGTGAGACAGTGCAAGAATTCTAGAAGAAGCTGGAGATTACTTATGAAGGGACTAACAAGGTCAAGGAGTTAAAGTTCAACCTCATGCTGAGAGAGTATGAGATGTTCTGGATGGGCGCCAGTGAGGGTATATAGGCGATGAATACCAAGTTCATTAACATCGTTAATAAATTGAAGAGGCTTGGCAAGGAGTTCACCGAGGAGGAGTTGGTGAAGAAGATTCTTCACACTCTTACCTTAGAGTGGGATGCTAAGAAGAGCACGATTGAGGAGGCTCATGATCTTAAGACCTACAACTATGATGAACTGATAGGTACCTTGCTAACTCAAGAGATGAGCCTGAGGAAATATATAGAGGACTCCAAAAGGAGTAAAGGCAAGGAGAGAGAGGGAAAAGCCATTATCCTGAAAGCTGATTCCTTTGATGAATCTACAAGCTACAATTCCGATGAGCAATAGCCCTTTTGATTAGGCATTTCAAATGCTTCATGAAGAAGGATGAGAAGTTCAATAAGAAGAAGTTTCCCGCTAAAATCAAGTCAACTCAACACCGACGAGGAGCTAAGGAAGGACTCAAGAAGGAACACAGCAAAGATATCAAATGCTTTGGCTGTGGAGAAAAAGGCCATATCTAGTCGAGCTATCCAAAACCAAGAAAGACAGATATAAGAAGAGGTCCACAAAGAAGAATGAGGCCCTTGCTACCACCTGGAGAAACTCAGAAGAATCTTCATCATTAGATGAAGAAGCAACTGATTCCGCCAACCTCTACTTGATGGTCATTGAGAATGATAGAGGCGAAGGCTCAACATCTACTTCAAATAGAATTCAAACCACTGCTGACTTTGAAGCTGAGCGTAGCAAAGGAAAATCTCCTCCAGCTGAGGTAAATCATGAAATTCCTTCGTCTGTACTCTTTGATGTTATGAAACTAACTAATAAGTCAGGGAAGAACATCAAGAAACTAGTAAGGAGAAGTGAATATCAGGCAGACATTATTACTTCCTTATCTCTTGATATCTGCTTTCTTCAAGAAAAAGGTGAGTATCAAGATTGTAATGCTAGTAAGCTCACTAAGCAATTAGATGAGTTGACTGTTGAAATAACAACTTTAAAGAAGGAACAGTTTCCTCCTCCAATCAACAGTCAAACTCTGAATAACCAAACTCGCAATTCTAAGAGGAAGAATTCCTCTAAAAAGAAGAAAGCGAGCTAGCCCAAAACAAAAATGGTGTGAAATTTTTGTGGAAAAGCTGGACATGCTACAGTATTTTGTAGGTATAAAAATGGTTATCACGACGAGTATGATTTGAGTAACCTAAGCACTGTTAACAAGGGAGGACCCAGCTCAAGAGCATCAGTACCTAAGAAAATGTGATTATATTATAGGTGAGCGTTAGATCTACTGATGACTTTAGAATGTGGTATTTTAGATAGCGGATGCTAAGGCATATGACGGGAGATGAAAGTCAGTTCATCTCATTGGAGTGCAAAAGAAATGGAAGTGTCAGCTTTGGAGATAATAAAAAAGGTAAGATTGTGGGTTATGGCACTGTTGGTGTCTCTCCTTCAATCGAAGAGGTTTCTATGGTTAAAGGACTCAAGTTCAACTTGCTTAGTGTAGCCCAACTTTGTGACAAAGGTAGAAAGGTTACATTTGACTCAACAGGTTGCTCAGTTATTGACTATAAGATTGATTCTATTATTCTTTTTTCTCCCAGAATCAATAATGTTTATATGAATGATTTATCCTCTGGCTCCACTAATGTGTGTCTTGTATCTAAGGAGGATAATTCGTGGCTTTGGCATAGAAGGTTGGGTCATATAAATATGAACATTCTGTCCAAACTGGCCAAAAAGCAATTAATTGTGGGTGTTGCCTAGCATCAGCTTTGAGAAGGATAAACTTTGCTTAGCTTGCGAACTAGGTAAGTAGGTTAAGAAATCATTTAGGTCAATGGATTACGTAGTAACTAAGTGACCGTTGGAGCTCCTCCACCTGGATCTATTTGGCCCAGTTCAGCCCATGAGCTTGGGTGGAAAGAGATTTTCATTGGTAGTTGTGGATGATGATAAGTGTATAATTACACTTATTTTCATATTAATTTTATACACTAAACACTATAGTTTAAGTCATTTTTATACTTCATATAAAAGATTTCACGTGGTATGTAGTTGTTTTTAATGCAAATGCAGATACTAGGTAAATCTTGGGAGTAAAATAATCTAAAGTGGAATTCTATGAAAAAAGAATGAAAAAGGTGCAAAAAAATGTGTAGAACTTAAAGATTTGGCTTAGGATCGAAGCTGTCAAAGATCAGTGAAGTTACAAGGAGAATTTTGAAGAAAAATGCAATTCACGGTTGCGATAATCATTCATGGTCATGACTTGTTCTTCTTCAAAATAGAAATCTGTCAATCACAGATTCACGGTCCCGACTTGTATATTGTGGTCACGACTTGGACGGTTTTCTAGTTTAATCTTCTTAACTACCAACCACTAGATAAGGATGATCAGCCACCATCAACTACCAACGAATAGACACCTATCAAAAATCAACCATTCATGAAAAGGTGCCTATCCATTGTGGATTAGATTGAAGCTTCTCAACCAATCACAATGAAGTGATGCAATCATTCACCAATAGACATGAGTCTTCGTATGGATAGATGTAACCCTTCGAACTTTAATAAATAGGGCTCCAAACCTTACAATTTCGTGCAATCAAGCAGAGGGAAAACATTAGAGTGCATGAGAGAGATATAGTGTGTGTATAGATAGAGAATTCGCTACATTCATAAGTGTTAGCGAGAAAATGTTTAAGTGATTCAAATCCTTGTTTCGATCACTAGATTTCTCTATATTCTCGAGCGATTGTTGTATAAGTGTACTTGTAAATCACTTAACAATAAAAGTTTTCGTTCTTCAATATTTGTTTGTTCGATATTTGCAAAGAATAGCATCCTAGCCGAGGTTCTGTACCGGTCGAGACCAAATTCAAAGCAGACGTAGGAATTGTGGGAATTGACGACTCCCATTAAAAAGTGGATACGGTTTGATCAACTTTAGCTTTCACTTGCATACCTTACAACTTTTCTTTGCTTTCTACTTATACTTTCTATTTCAAAGTTTATGATATGTCTATGTGTCATAATACGTATTTCATGTTAAGTCTTTTATATTAATCAAGTTGCATGCATTGGAGTTAATTTTAAGAGTAGTTTCAAGGTTAACAATATCGTGTATAATCACTAGATTTGTGATATAACGCTGTTTAGTGAGCCAACATTTTTGGAATGGTAATTTGCTAAATTTGGCTATGTGAGAGCGACCCGCACTAAGCATAGTATTGACGTTGTCCAGGTTTATATAATTGTCTTAATTGGTTTGCGCTAGGTTTAGAAAAGTTATTTCATGGGTTGCTCTGCGATGAATCATTGAACATCTGAATATTTATAACCGAGTTTGTTATATTAGTTTAGTGAATTGTAACATCTTTGTTGAACTTGCATGATTTCTCTGCTATCCTTATTCTATCTTCCTTATTAATCTTTAGACTTGGTTCCTTCCCTATGAGTTCGATATCTTTTAAAACTACATCGCAACTGTATACTTACAGTAATCATCATTTTTCTATTTGATAAGAGGTACTGACAACACCTATACTTTACGTGAACAAGTTTTTGGCACCATTAATATATAGCCAAATCTTGTGAACAAATTATTAAACTTATCAGTAGAAAAGTGGCGAGTAGATGACTTCACAAGATTCACTTGGATAGTCTTGCTGAGTAGCAAAGACGAAACATATGAATCTTTTATCATGCTCAGTAATCGGATAATGAACGAAATAGGAACTAAAATAAGTAGAATCCGAAGTGATCATGGACATGAATTCGAGAACTTTCATTTTGAAGAATTCTGTTCAGCGCATGATTGACCATAACTTCTCTTCTCCTTATACTCCTCAACCAAATGGGGTTGTAGAAAGGAAGAATAGAACCATAGTTGAAAACAATCTACCAAAGTACATTTAGGGAGAAACTGTTAACACAGCCTGTTATATCTTGAATCGGGTTTTAATTCGCCCAATTCTAGAGAAAATATCCTATGAGCTTTGGTAAGGGCGTAAGCCTAAGATTGGTCATTTCAAATCATTTGGCTGTAGATGTTTTGTTCTTAACACCGAGGAGTAGTTGGGTAAGTTTGATCCTAAGTTCGATGAAGGTATCTTCTTGGGATACTCAATTAACAGCAGGGTGTATAGAATATGTGTTAAGCGTACCAGCCAGTTAGAGGAGTCTATGCATGTGGATTTTGATGAAATTAACAATGCAGATAGATGTCCATCTGATGAAGATGAAGGAGTAACCCAGCAAGCAAATCAACTCAGTATGCCACTCTCTGTATTGCCCAACCTAGCACAAGAACCTAAAGTTGAGGAAGTAAAAAAGATGATGATCTTTCTATCAACTTCAACGATGGGGAAGATCAACCTCCACCTCAGTAACCCATTGTAGATCCTCCAACTGCTGATCTGAGTCTACGACGAGAGATTAGGATGCATCGCAACCATCTGCTCGATAGCATAGTTGATGATGTTCATAATCCGGTAATGATAAGAGGTCAGCTCAGTAGGATGTTGAGTCATCCTACGTTCATCTCATTGATTGAATCCAAGAAGTTTGAAGATGTAGAAGGAGATGATTATTGGATGATCACAATGCAAGAGGAGCTGGATCAGTTCAAGCGCAATGATGTTTGGGATTTAATTCCTAAGCCTAAAGGGAAATCAATTATCGGTACCAAATAGAATTTCAAGAACAAGCTTGATGAAGATGGCTTTGTTGTTAGGAATAAGGTCAGGTTTGTTACGCAAGGCTACAATTAGTAAGAAGGCATCGATTATGATGAAACTTATGCTCCAGTAGCTCGGCTTGAAGCTATTCGAATCCTGTATGCTTTTGCATCTCATATGAACTTCAAATTATTTCAAATGGATGTTAAAAGTGTATTCCTGAATGGATTCATTCAAGAAGAAGTTTATATTCACCAGCCTCTAGACTTTGAAGATTCGAAGAATCCTGAGCATGTCTTCAAATTGAAGAAAGCTCTCTATGGATTGAAGCAGGCTTTAAGAGCTTGGTATGAGAGGCTGATCAATTTCTTGATTAGCTAAGGCCATTAAAGAGGAAAAGTAAATTCAACTATGTTTATTGGGTGAAAGAAAGAAGATGTGTTGCCTGTCCAAACATACATGGATGATATCATATTTGGAGAAACTAATGAGAAGCTGTGTAAGGAGTTCAGCAAGCACATGAAAAGCAAGTTTGAAATGTCAATTATGGGAGAGCTTAACTTTTTCCTTGGTTTTTAAATTTAGCAGAATAAAGATGGAATCTTTATCAATCAAGCGAAATATGCCAAAGAAGTCCTGAAGAAGTTTGACATGGAGCATTCGAAGCCAATGTTGACTCCTATGGCCACTGATACTATCTTAAGTAAAGATGAAGCTGAAAAACATGTAGACAGCAAATTCTACAGAGGAATCATAGGCTCTCTTCTTTATCTTACAGCAAGTAGGCCAGACAAACAGTATGTTATGTATTACTGTGCTCGTTAGCAAGCTGATCCCAGAGAATCTCATTTAACAATTGTGAAGAGAATTCTCAGATATTTGCAAGGCTCTATTGAAGCAGGTCTGTAGTATCCCAACAACATGGATTTCACTCCAAGAGGATTCACATGTATTGATTATGGCAAAGACAAGCTTGATGAGAAAAGAACCAAGGAGGATTTCATTTCCTTGGAGAATTCTTAGTCTCTTGGTACAGTAAGAAGTAAACTTCTGTTGTACTGAGTATAGTTAACATTGAGTACATGGTAGCAGGAAGTTGCGTAGTATAATTGCTATGGATTAATAAGCAACTGGAAGATTATGGTATAAAGTCAAATTGTCTCGAAGTTATGTGTGATAACAATAGCTCAATTTACCTATCCAAGAATCTAATTCAGCATGGAAGGATGAAGCATGCCAACATTAGACATCACTTCATTAGAGATCATGTGCTAAGGGGAGATGTTAAGCTGGAATATGTTCCTTCAAAGGAACAACAAGTTGACATATTCACTAAAAACCATTGTCAAAGGAGCAGTTCAATGTCCTAAGGTAGCTTATTGGTATGGCGAACCCCATGTAAAGAAGAAGAAGTTAGAAATTTGGCTAAGTGTTGAAGAAAGCCTTATTTCAACAAAAGATAACATGTGTCTAACTCCGTCTAAATTTTAAAGTAACAGTGTGAGATTCAGTTTCATAGTTAAAATCAAAAGCCCACTATTTCAGAAGATGTACTTTTAAATTGGAACCGTTTTTTTTTGGAAACTCACCATTTTACTAAGGCATTTAATCAAGTGTTAATCTCAGTGTTAATTCTCATCTTGAGTTGAGGAAGCACCACGTATCTCAGAGAATTCAAATTGTCTATAAAAGGCTGAAGGAGTTGAAGAGAGAGGTTACTTGCATCTTTGAATCCTAAACGATTTCTAGAGCTAAAGAACCCTAATCTCTTTCTTCTCTAAAAAAATTCCTTTTTTCTCTTAAATGACGATAAGCAAAACCACCTTCAGGCTTCAATCCACCTCCAAAAGAAGCCTTATTATAAATGCTGAAGGGAAAATGGAAAAATCACCTTCCCAAAAGGAACTTTGTTCACCAAGGTGGATTGGTCATCCAATCTAGACTTTAGCCTGTTGTACGGTGTTGATTATGAGAGCCTTCTTAGAAATTGCATCATGCACAGAATCATCAAGCAACAAAACCTAAGCCAACATCTACAATTGGAGGGACCAGCAATTGTAGGTCTTATTAGGGCTTTCTACAACAATCTCTACACCATCCAAGGCTTCAACAACTTCCTTTTGCTAGAAATTGATGGAAATTCCTACCTCATCTGCTCAAGATTGATCACGAGCATCCTCAACATGCCTCACAAAGGCACTTAGCTCAGAAAGACTGGTGATGAAGACACTATTATCATCCTAGAAGATTGGGAACTCCTAGCCAACTACATCTCAGGGGAGATTGATACTTCGGGGATGAGTTGGATAGCTAGAGCTTTCCATGAGATGGTGGTCAAGCTGCTGTTGCCCAAGACGGGCTCTGTGACTAGCTGCACCTATTTCGAGAGGTGTGGTGTCTAACATATGGTAGAGGGTAAGAGGTTTAACTAGGCAGCGGTGATTCTTCACCATCTAACTAAGATGACTACTACCTATCATTATGATCACCTTATGACCGCCTTGATGAAGGTAGTGAAAGCATATGTTCCTACTTATCTTGGAGAGCCTGGTTATACAATGCTGGCGGTGAAGAAAACCTTAGATCTATCCCACTTCACCAAGATGTATCACGACCAAGTGCATAATAGGTACAATAAAGCACAAGAAAAGCGAAAGTTGAAGTGTGCACCATCAATGTTACCGATGGATGTTCCTAAGGAGGAAGAAGATGGGTTCATGATGGACTTTGAGGGAGGTAGTGAGGACATTAGCGATAATGTTCCTCTATCAGCTAAATTGGAGCAGATCAATGCCACTACATCTTCTCTAAAGGCCAAAGGAGCTTCTTCTAAGGCTAGGAAGAAGAGCCCCTCAAAACCAAGGGTAGGAGATACGTCCGCCCAGCCCCCAATAGACAAAGAAGGAAAATGAAGGCCAAAACTTGCTCTCAAAGGGAAGCTAAGGTGAAATAGCAAGCAGAATAGCAGGAAGATGCTGTTGAGGCAGAGGAAACCCTCTGCCAAAGAAAGTGCAAACTGGTCATATCAGAAGAATTTGAGGAGCAGGGTGATCCCAAAAAGACTAAGGAAGAGGACACAATTAGTCCTGGCACTGTTGATGAGGTGCAAGATGTTTTCACCAAAGCTAAGGGAACTCAGTGCAAGTGCTCTACCACCATCCACCCATTACACAAAACCATTCACGTGGTGAGCAGTGATGAGGATGTTGAAGGAACCCTACCTCTTCATCAAGAAGAATATGATCTTCTTGAGCCCAACATCCCCATACCCAAATTCACTCAAATTGAGGAACTTCTTACTCAAGCTAAATAACCTCAAGATGATCCATCCTTGGATCAAATAGCTAACCCAAAGGTTCTCTTAAATCCTACCTCCCTTTCTTTAGTAAATCCTACTCCCTTTCTTGTAAATTCCCCAGTTTCTACTTCTTTAGTCATTGAAATTCCTTCCTCTCCTGTAAATCCTCCACCTTCTAATACTGTAAATTCCCCAATAACTATACCTTCTTCTCCAGTAAATATCCCTTATACTTCTCTTACACATAACCAAGATTCCTTCTCTCCAAATACTTCCCCAAATAACAACCAAAATATTGACTCTTCTCTTCCTCAAACTCAAAATATACCTTCCCTATAAAATCTAAACCTATTCCCTCTTCTTCAAATGTACAATCTCCTAAACCAACCTTTTCTTCAAACCAATCCTCAATCCCTCTAATCTCTTTTGTTAGAGAAGTTCCTAATGCTGAGAACTCCGCTCAGTAAGGAAATGCAAGTGGTCCTAGTACTGAGGTAAATTTTACAACTAGTGAAGTACCTAAACCCAGCAGCAAGCCAGTCCAAGAGGACATGGCTGATTCATCTATCCTGGCTCAGATAAGGGAGCTGTCAAGGAAGAAATTCTCCACTCTTAAGTCTAATGCTGAGATGGATGGGACAGTTAGCAAACTGCTACTAACCAAGGAATTGACAGACTTGTCATCCAAGCCCAAGGCCAAGCTTCCTGAGATTGGTGAACATTCAAGCTTGCCCTCTGAATTACTCTACTTTGAGGAGTTTAAGAAAATTCAAGGCAACCTTTTTGTGATTTGAAATCACTTAGCTAAAAAAAGTGCCAGGAGTTTAATTGACAAGATGGCTCTGATCCTAGCCAGTTTATTAGATTCTACAGCTCAGCTTGGGGCACCAATGTTGGTTTATAAACGGGCTCTTAACAACAGTAGAGGGGGGGTGAATGCTTAATCTTGGTTACTTTTAGATTTTTTAAAGTTTAATCGCCAAGTTCGGTTTTTATATGCGTGCTGAGTGCGACATAAAATGTACAAAATGCTTAGCTTTGCCGGTACAATTTATCTTCAATTTTTAGCTAAGTAAGACTTACTCAGCACAGATTGGATAATAAGCAGTATAATGAATGAGAGAGATAGATTAATGAGCTGATCACTGATCAAGCTTAATGCTTAAAGTTAGAACATTAACACCTAAGATTTATCTTGGTTCGGCCCCTAGCCTACCTCTAGTCCCCAGATACCGTCTTTGAGTTTAATCCACTAGTGAGTCATTCCATCAATAGGCGAAGAAGCCTTTACAGCGGGTAGACACAATTACAGAAAGTACCCTCCTTTCTAACTACCGCTCAACTTAGTTTGGGTACCCTTCCCAAATTGACACTCAGATTACTATAAGAATGCGAACTAAACTCAACTTATAGAAATGTTGAATCCTTATAATGTTAATCTAAGTAATTTCTCTCTATTACAAATAATAAGACTTTGATGTTTGCTAATTGCTTGCAGTGGAATTTCTTTGGAAGCTAGAGTAATTTGTGCCGCGTTTTATCTCTTAAGTAATTCACAGTGATTCACAAAGTTTGAACGTCTGCTCCAGTCTTCTATTTATACTTTGAAGCTCTACGAAGTAGCCGTTGCAAACTTTACGATATTGCTAATCTTCAATTTCTCATCTCTTCAAATCTTTTGAATCTTCCGATTGGAGACAAATTCTAGGATGTTTAGAGATAGAATTTGAATATTGAGGCGTGATAAAATTCCATTGAAAAATTTCTCATTTGTCTTCAAGAAATCTGGTTCTGAGATAGGTGTGCTAGAATGCAATGTGGAGTCTTTCCATTGGATGACCTTGCTAACGTTGGCAGATTCACGCGGAGACACTTGAGATATTGTGCATAACAGAAATTCCTTTTACTTGGACTGTAGCGAGGAATCTCTGACAACCGTACTGACACTCTTGCCGTTGTGAGGACCACAGGAATCTTAGTTAATTTCAGCACCTTTGCTCCTGAAAAGTAATTAAAGAATATTCTATTCCTTCACAAACAATGTTAGTAGCACATGTGTCATTTAGTCTCTACATGTCAAACAGAACGTGTTTTTAATTAAATAAAAGTAGAACTTAGTATGAGCTGAGTGAAATAATCTTAAACTATGTAGTACTCAGCACAGACTCAGCTTTTCCTACTCTAAGTCATAACTTAATTAATTATCTGGCAAAACTTAATTATTCTCCCTTGAATAAACTCAAGTCAGCTTTATTAATTAAGAGTCTACTTAGTACTCAATTAATTTCCCTATCTTAGAAAGTTTGTTATTTCCAAAACTACTCAGTATTGTAAAGTACTATTAACTTGGGTTTTACAATCTCCCCCATTTTGGACATATAGCAAACTAGGTAGTAGAAGAAGTTAATTGAATAAATAGTTTAGAGATTACAAAAAACCTGAAAGCGATGTAAAACTCCTTTGTTTTGAGTGACTTCCCTTAGTCAGCTTGAGCTCCCCCATACTGAGTGAGTCTTCTACAAGCAACTCAGCTCCCCCACGCTTAGAGGATTTCTTCTTTGATTGGGATAATGTTTTACTTCAGCTTTATCTTCAAAGGTTTGGTCTCTTGTATGTTTTCCTGTACCACATAGTTAAATACACAGCAGAAAACATACTCAGCATAAAAAGTTAAGAAGATCTTAAGTTGAGGTAGTAACTTGTAATTTTATTAATATTTCAAAAGGATGACTTAGTTAGTACATGAAGTATGTCCTGAACTAAGATTACAATAAGCCCCATTACAAGTTCTACATCTATTTGGAACATGGCTTAATTTATCTCTTATGCGCTGAAGAGGAAGATCCAACAATCTTGTACTTATCCTGATTTGTCTTGTTTGAAGGATGCATTGGATGAGAGTGCTTTGGAAAATGCTTCAACTATCTTCTCCCCCTTTGCTATCTGAGCTTGAACTATTTGATCAAGACAGACATCAAAGGCTTCAAGTGCAGCTTAGAAGCTCTCTTGCTGGCCATTAATTTGTGAGGAAATCTCTTGCTCTAATTTCTCCTTTCTCTTGGTTGAGAGGAAGTCTTTGTCATTCAGATTACTAAGAAGAAGATGGTGGCAACGCGAGAGATGAGCTATCTAGTCAAAACCTTGACTCGTAAACTATTGAAATCATTAAAGAAGACCATGAAAGTCTGTTGCAATCAGTGCAATCTTCAGTTGAGCTTCAATGTCAAGAATCTTGGGACTAATGGATTCAATACACCATGAAGTGTAGTCGATGTCTTTGTTCACCACTTTTCTACTAATAAGTTTAATAACTTTTACGCAAAGAGTTTGGCTAAATATCAACAGTGCCAAAAACTTGTTCACGTGAAATATAGGTGTTGTCAATACCCCTTATCAAATAAAAAAATGATGATAACTACAAGTATACAGTTGCGATGTAGTTTTAAAAGATATCGATCCCACAGGGAAAGACTAGTTCTAAAGATTAACAAGGAAGATAAAATAAAAAGAAAATAAAATAATGTATAGTTTGTTGAATAGGAGGGTTAGAATGAAATATGAGTAAATATAGGTATGAATGATTAGAGAATCTAAATATATAGATTTTCCCAACGAACTAAGGAAAGCAGAGAAAACATGGAAGTTCAACAAAGGTGTTATGATTCACTAAACTAATCTAATAGACTCGGTTCTAAATACTCAGATGTTCAATTATTCACCGCAGAGCAACACATGAAATGACTTTTCTAGATCTAGCGCAAAAGAATTAAGACTATCATATAAACCTGGACAACATCAATACTATGCTTAGTACGGGTTGCTCTCACATAGCCACATTTAGCAAGTTACCATTCCAAAAATGTTAGCTTACTAAACAGCATTATATAACAGATCCAGTGATTATACACGATATTGTTAACCCTGAAACTACTCTTAAAATTAACTCCAACGCATATAACTTGATTAACATGAAAAACTTAACACGAAATACGCATTATGGCACATATACATATCATAAACTTTGAAATAGAAAGTATAAGTGGAAAGCAAAGCAAAGTTGTAAGGTATGCAAGTGAAAGCTAAAGTTGATTAAACCGTATCCACTCTTTAATGGGAGTCGTCAATTCTCGCAATTCTTGCGTCTGCTTTGAATTCTGTCTCGGCCCGTATAGAACCTCCACTAGGATGCTATTCCTTGCGAATATCGAACAAACAAATTTTGAAGAATGAAAACTTTTATTGATAAGTGATTTGCAAGTACACTTATACAACAATAGCTCGAGAATATAGAGAATTCTAGTGATCGAAACAAGGATTCGAATCACTTAAACATTTTCTCGCTAACACTTAAGAACGTAGTGAATTCTCTATCTATACACACACTACATCTCTCTCATGCACTCTAATGATCTCCTTTCTGGTGGTGCACGAAATTGAAGAGGATTGGAACCCTATTTATAAAGTTTGAAGGGTTGCGTCTATCCAAATGAAGGGTTGTGTCCATTGGTGAAAGATTGCATCTCTTCATTGTGATTGGTTGAGAAGCTTTGATATAATCCACAATGGATAAGCACCTTTTCATGATTGGTTGACTC
>CATIWQ010225315.1:0-16410 GCA_949673415.1 Euphorbia schlechtendalii | reverse complement strand
TAACTCAAAAGCATATAACTTGATTAATATAAAAGACTCAACACGAAATACACATTATGACACATAGACATATCATAAACTTCAAAATAGAAAGTATAAGTAGAAAGCAAAGAAAAGTTTTAAGGTATGCAAGTGAAAGCTAAAGTTGATTAAACCGTATCCACTCTTTAATGGGAGTCGTCAATTCCCGCAATTCCTGCATTTGCTTTGAATTCGATCTCGACTCGTACGAAACCTCCGCTAGGATGCTATTCTTTATGAATATCGAACAAACGAATATTGAAGAACAAAAACTTTTATTGATAAGTGATTTGCAATTACACTTATACAAAAATCGCTCGAATATGTAGAGAAATCTAGTGATCGAAATAGGGTTCGAATCACTTATATATTTTCTCGCTAACACTTCTGAACGTAATAAAATCTAGATATTTGTACTCTCTATCTATACATACACGTGCACTATAACACACACATAATCACTCACAATCCATACCCACGAAATTGGTGAGCTTGGAGCCCTATTTAGAGAGTACGAAGGGTTGCGTCTATCAAAATAAAGAGTCGTATCCATTGGCGAAAGATTGCATCACTTCTTTGTTATTGGATGAAAGGCTTTGACCTTATCCACAATGGATAGGCACCTATTCATGATTGGTTGACTTCCAATAGGTGTTTATTCGTTTGACAGTTGATGGCGGTTGATTGATTTTATTTGGCGGTTAAAAGAAGATAAGAGTTGACAAAAAACAGTCAAGGTCGAGACCACGAATATATGTTGTGACCGTGAACACTTGATTGGCATCTTTCTGTTATGAAAGTTAACAAGTTATGACCGCGATATGTGTGTCACGATCGTGACATGCCTTTTTCACATGAATCCTCTTCGCGATTTCTACCGATCTTTGACATTTTCGATCCTTTGCCAAATCCTTTGGTTCCAAGCATCTTTTTGACCTTTTTCACTCTTTTTTCATAGAATTCCACTTTTGATCATTTTACTCGCAAGATTTACCTAGTATCTGCATTTGCATAAAAAAAACTACATACCACGTGAAATCTTTTATATGCAGTATAAAAATGACTTAAACTATAATGTTTAATGTGTAAAATTATTATAATAATAAGTGTAAATATACACTTATCAGCCTACTATTTCTACTTATAAACTATTGCAAGAATTAATGAAAAGACCAACCTCAAAGAAAAGCTGAAGTAAGATAAAGTCCCAAATTAGAAGAAAATACCTCTAAGTATGGGGGAGTTAAGCTGACTAAAGAGAATCCACTCAGTATGGGGGAGTCCACAACAACTAAGGAGTTCACTCAGCATGGGGGGAGTCTTACATCATCTACCAGGTAATTCTATATCTTTAAATTATTTATTCAATTAATCTCTTCTACTAACTTATTTGTTATCTATTCTAAAATAGGGGAGATTGTTGAACCTAAGTTAATAGTACTTCACAGTACATAAAACGTTTTAGAAATAACAAAATGTCTATGATAGTGAAATTAATTGAGTACTAAGTAGACTCTTAATTAAACAAGGTTACTTGAGTTTTTTTAAGGGAAAATAACTCAATTTATTGAGTTTTTAATTAAGTTATGCCTTAGAGTAAGAAAAGCTTAGTACAGCTTAGTATTAGTTTAAAAGATATAGACTCAACGAAGCTAAGTTCTTTGACAATTAGAGAATAAAATGACACATATGCTTTTAGTGTTGTTTGTGAGAGACAGAATATTCCTTTGATGCTTTTAAGGAGAAAAAGTGTTGAAAATAAAGAAGATAAAAGAGATCTTCTAACATGTGTCATTTCTCAGTGTCTCTGCATAACTCTGCAATGTCAACAATTAGACAAATCTCAAGCCTCCATGTTGCATCTTATGCGCCTCTCTATCAGAACAGAATCGTTTGAAGAAATTAGTTTTTGACACGTCAAGATTAACAAATTAATCTTACGCTTCAACGTTTGAATTCTCTGTCTCCAAACATCTTGGAATTTTTCTCAAATGGATGAATTCTAAAACTGTGAAGAGGAGAAATTGAAGATAAACTCAAGATGAAAAGTTTGTAACGGCTACTTCCAAGACCTTCAAGTATAAATAGAAGACTGAAGTAGACGTTCAAACTTGGTGAATCACCTTGAATTTCTTAAGAGCTGGAATACTATCAAAATATTCCTCGCATTCAGAAATTCCAAATCAAGCATTCTAAGCAAATCTAAATCAATCAATCTATTTGTAATATAAAGAATCAAATCTTAGATTTAACATTGTAAAAGGATTCAACGAGTCTTATAAGTTGAAATCCTTAGTTCGCATTTCTTATTCAAATCTAAGTAACAATTTAGGAAGGGTGCCTAAAGTATGGTTTGGGAGGTAGTTAGAATGGAAGGTACTTTCTGTAATTGATTCTACCCTTTGTAAAGGCTTCTTCACCTAAGGAAGGAAAGACACACTAGTGGATTAAAGCTCGAAAAGGAATTCGAAGGCTAGAGGTAGGCTCGGGGCTGAACCAGGATAAAATCTCAGGTGTTAAATTTCTAACCTTTGTTGTTTATCTTTATAGTGTCTTGCTCATTCATCATTCTCTTTATTCTAATAATTAAGCTTGAAAAACCAATCCAGTTGAGTAAAGTACTTAGTAGCGATTAAAGATATAATAAGTCAGCAAAGCGGAGTAGTTTATTGTTTAAAACCTGCACTCAGCGCACATCTAAAAACTAAACTTGGAAAAAGAACTTCATAAACTCAAAAAGAACCAAGTAATTGCATTCACACACCCCCCCCCCCCCTTGTTGTGTTATTTAAGCTATTTCGGACCAACAAAAACTTAGTATAGGACCAAAATTGTGTACTTACTGGTAATCTATGAAAAGTTGTAACATTTTCCTCAAGTTAAGATCTTCTTAACTTTTTTCTATATTATTGGTTTTTGCATAAGTTTGTGTATTGCAGGAATTAATGAAGACCGCCAAGTTTGGAGAAGCTAATTAAGACTAAGTCCCAAATTCAAAGGAAAAGTCACTCAATATGGTGGAGCTTATGCTGACTGAAGGAAATCCACTCAACATGGGGTAGTCTATGTTGTTTAAGGGAGTTAACTCAACATGGGGGAGTCTTACATCACTTATCAGGTATTCCTATATCTATAAAATTTTACTTAGTTAATTTCTATTACAACCTAGTTTGTTATCTATTCCAAATGAGGGAAATTATTGAACCTAGCTTAATAGTACTTCACTGTACTTTAGTTTGGCGATATCAAATTACTTAGGATAGTAAAATTTATTAGGTACTAAGTAGACTCTTAATTAACTAGTTCGCTTGAGTTTGTTTTGTAATAAAAAAACTTAGCTTGACATAGGCTTAGTTAGTTTATGGTTTAATGTTACTAAGGTTACCAAGATGAGTAACTTAGCTTCAAGGTTTATGTATTGAGCTCTTTTGTGCATTTAATCTCAATGAAAGCTCAGTAATTTATGCAATGTTGAGTTATATTTCACGCTGCTACCTTTAATTATTTTATGAAGATGAAATATTTTCAATTGATGCTATTCAGGTCCCAAAAAGGATTTGGCACTAAAAATAAAAGAATAATTAAGTGGTCTTCACTATAAAAGGTGTCGGTACGGAAAGTTGGGATATTTTCACAAAATACCAAGTCAAAAGGAATAATTTGACAACTCGCTACTTTACAACAGCGTCGCGCCACTACTACATCAGCTAAAGTGTTCAATCAGAAATCTCCATGTAGCATCTTACGCCCTCTCTCAGCAACATTGCCTGAAAGAAAAGAGCCATTCACAAGAAATTAATCAATGGATTAATACCGCACCTCAATAGACAAAATCATTGTCTCTAAACATCTTTAAATCTATTTCAAATGGATAGAATTTGAAGATGTGAAGAGAAGAGATTTAGAGTTAAAGTCAAGATGATAAGTATAACAACTACTTCTAGGAATCTATAAGTATAAATAGAGACTGACACAAAAGTTTACAACTTGGTGAATCACCTGAATTTCTAAAGAGCTGAAACTCTGTCAAAGTAATCACAACCTTCGAAATTCCATTCAAACAATCTCAAAAGCAAACATAGAACTCCAATTAGCTTGTAATAAAGAGAATTCCAATAAACTTAGATTAAGCTAAGTCATCCATTATAAAAGAATCCATATTGTATAAGCTGTGATTCATGTTTTTGCAAACATTTTATTCTAAATTGTGGGAGAACAATTTAAGAAGGGTACTCAAACTATGTTGAGAGATAGTTAGGCTTGGATGGTACTCACTTGTAAACCTACCCATTTTTAAAGGCTTCTCAGTCTATTTAAAGGAAAAAAACACTAGTGGATTTAAGCTTAGAAAAGGAATCTAGGGACTAGAGGTAGGCTAGGGGCCGAACCATGATAAATTCGAGGTGTAATCTTTCTTTACTTTATCTTTTACCTTTGTCAGCTTCGCTCATACATCAAAACATATCTCCTATTCATCTTGTTTATATGGAGCTAAATAAGAATTTACTCAACATAGTTTGTGTCCAAATCAATATCAACTCAAGCTGAGTGGTTCACCAATATGTTGTTTTAGCATACATTAAAGTAAACTTGGCTAAGAATTTCAAATATATAAAGTACAATTTTAATCGAAATTCATCCCCACCGACAGATTCTATAGTCATAAGGACCAAAGAGATCTAGCAAGTTTATGGCTAAAAACTTGAAGAGAAGATTGATATTCTTGAGATTTTTATCGTGTTCGGATCGAAGTTTACCGTTAAAACTTAATGTGAATCGATAAGGATTTGATTCGAAGTGGTTTAGAACCTTGAAGGAATGATTTGGGAAGCTCAAAAGTGTGCTTAGAAGTTGTAAAATGTGAATTTTGGGATTAAAATTTTGGATGGTTGTGTTGTTTGTTTAATATAGAGGAGGGTAAATAGGCATGCGCCCAATTACCTCTCTTAGAATCCAGGCTAAAATAGTTTGGATTCTGGGATGGCAGTCTAAAATACACTACCATCAAGCTAAAATAGCATGTCATCGTAACTTGAAGTCGGCATGAATCCTCATCGAACCTAGCAGATCGTGCTAACAGTACCATCTTTGGTTCACTCCATGTATGATTGTAAAAATCATGAGTTTTTTAGTCAATTATCTTCTTCATACCAAGAAATAACAAGAATTTGAAATCCTAAGGAAAGAAGAACAATAACAAATACAGGACATGAACAAATAAATTCAAATCTATACAACACCTTTGTAATTAATTTCTCAACAATCACTCATACATAAACAAGATATTAGCAAATCGAAACATGAAACGTAGGAGAAGGAGGAGATAACACCAATTTTAATTAAAGTGAGAAAGGCAACGATGTTAGCAAGGCATGAGGAATTAGAAAACTAACTTCGACAAAGGAATAATAGCACAATAGAGGAACGATTATGCAACCAAGGTAGAAGGGGTGGGTGGTATGAGATTGAGAGTGACAGAAAACACTGAGTGATGTGAGAATGAGAGCATGGTGTGAGATTGAGAGGAATTGGGTAGAAGGGGCAAAACTTAATTATGAATAATGAATGCTATACAAGCATAATTGGAAAGTAAGGGTCATAATATTGTGTTTCCATAAGCTCCTTTTTAAAAAAAATACAAGAAATTCAGCCCACTGTTTAGGGTTATACCATCACCAACCTATAGTTTATTATACCGTTTTTCTCCCTTTTTTCCCTCTCAAACCATTTATCACTAATCTTTAATTCTTTGCTTCTTCCATTGTATTAGTTCAATTTACTCAATCCAAGAGCCAATGTTTAGTAATTTCTCTATTCCAATTTTTTTGCTTCTATCATCTATTTTTATAATCACTTATCCATTTTAGGATGCTAATTAACTGTACATGACATTTTTAAGCTTCTCCAATCCCATGTCAAATGTGGAGTTGGAGGGATTATAGTGCTCCAATGGAGCACTATAATCCAACACCAATTTTTGGCATTACAATAATACCACGACAATAATGGTGTGGTACTGTAGCAATGCGTAACATAATATTTTGTTGAGCCCAAGTTAATAATACCTCATAGTACTTAAAATGTTTTGGAAATAACAAATTATAGTGAAATTAATTGAGTACTAAGTAGACTCTTAATTATCTAATTTACTTGAGTTTATTTAAGGGAAAAAACCAAGTTTACTGAGCGATTAATTAAGTTATAGCTTAGAGTAAGAAAGCTTAGTTCAGCCTAATATTACGTAGTTTATAAGATATAGACTTAGCGAAGTTGAGTTAGCTTTTTAGTATAAAAGTTGAGTTTATTTTACACTTAGAGAAATATATGACACAAATGCATTTAACAGATTCTATGAAGAATGAAATATTCCTTTGATGCTTTTCAGAAGAAAAGATGCTGAAATTAAAGAAGATATTCAAGTAGTCCTCACAAACAAAAGGTGTCAGTACGGAATGTAGGAGAATCCTCACTAAAGTCCAAGATAAAAGGAATCCTCTAACATGAGCCATTTCTTAATATCTCCGTACAACTCTGCAACGTCAACAAGTCAATGAATTGCAAAGTTCAACGTTACATCTTGGATGCCTCTCATCAAAACGGATTGCTTGAAGGAAATGAGTTTTTGACTCATTCTAATTAATGGAGTAATCTTACGCTTCAACGTTCGAAATCTCTATCTCTAAACATCCTTGAATTTGTTTCAGCGGGAAAATTTGAAAGATTGAAGATAAGAGAAATTGAAGAAAATGTCAGGACAAGAAGTTTGTAAAAGCTACTTCCAAGAGCTTCGACTATAAAAAGAAGATTTAAGCAGACGTTCCAACTTGGTGAATCACCTCAAATTTCTTAAGAATTGAAACTCTATTCAAACATTCCTAGCTTTTAGAAATTCCAAATCAAGCAATCAAAGAAAATGCAAATCATCTTATCTGTTTGTAATAGAGAGAAATCACTTAAGATTTAAAATTCTAAAGGATTCAACGTATTTTATAAGTTGAAATCCTCTATTTGTTAATTTCTATTTGAAAATCTATGTGATAGTTTGGGAAGGGTACCTAAATTGTGTTGAATGATAGTAGAAAGAAAGTTACTTTCTGTAATCACGTCTACCCACTATAAAGGCTTCTCCACCTAAGGAAGGAAGAAAAACACTAGTGGATTAAAGCTCAGAAAGGAATCCGGGGACTAGAGGTAGGCTAGGGCCCGAACCAAGATAAAAACTCAGGTGTTATAATTTTAACCTTTGTCAATTATCTTTATCGCATCCATCTCATTCATCATTCCCTCTATTCTACAAGTTTTGCTTGAAAAACCAATCCAAGCTAAGTAAAGTACTCAACAGTGCCTAAAGATAAACTATGCTAGTAAAGTTGAGTAGTTTATAGTTTTTAGACCCAGCTCAGTAAATTTTTTACTTAGTACACATCTAAAAACTGAACTTGGAAAAGAATTTTTATAAAATCTAAAAAGAACCAAGTAAAGCATACACCCCCTCTACTCTTAACATTAAGTTGTTTTGGATCAATAAATGGTATCAGAGCAAGTGCTCAACTTATAGATTCATCGTCTTTGAGTTAAAGATTTAAAATGGCTTATAACAGTTTTAGCTCTAGCTCAAGATAGATGGTACTTCTTAAAGAAGGAATGTCTATAACTAGGCCACCTTTGTTTGATGGTAATCAGTACAAGTTTTCAAAAATTCGCATGACAAACTTCATACAGCCGCAAAGCATGCAAGCATGGCTCGTTATAGAGCTTAGCCCCAGAATTCCTACAATTGTAAGGAATGGGGAACATGTCCCAGTCGATACAGAGGATTATGATGATGCTGACTTGAGGCTTCTCAAAGTGAATGTAGTAGCCATCAATTACTTACATTGTGTGCTAAATCTTACAGAATTTAACAAGGTCTCGAGCTACGAGATAGCACAAGAAATCTAGAGGAAGATGGAGGTTACCTACGAGGGACTGATAAGATCAAGGAGTCCAAGACTAACCTCATGCTCAGGGAGTATGAGTTTTTCCATATGGGCACTAGCGAGGGTATTCAATCCATGAATAACCAGTTCATTAACATTGTTAATAAATCAAAGAGATTGGGCAAGGAATTCACTAAAGAAGAGATGGTGAAGAAGATTCTCCGAGTTCTCACCATTGAGTGAGATGCCAAGAAGAGCGTGATCAAAGAGGCTCATGATATGAAGACCTATAGCTATGATGAGCTTATAGGTACCTTGCTGACTCAGGAAATGTCCCTGAGGAAATATACTATTGACTCCAAAAGGAGTAAAGGCAAGGAGAAAGAGGGCAGTTATCCTGAAGGTTGATTCATCTAACAAATCCTCCAATAGTGATTCAGATGAGCAAATGGCCCTTCTTACAAAGCGATTTAAGCGCTTCATGAAGAAGGATGGGAAGTTCAACAAGAAGAAAAGTTTCCTGCTAAAAATAAGTCAACTCAGCATCGGTGTGGAGCTGAGGAAGGACCTAAGAAGGATCACAACAAAGACATCAAGTGCTTTTGGCTGGGGTAAAAAAACCCATATTCAATCACCTTATCCAAAGACCAAGAAGGATAGATATAAGAAAAGGTTTGCCAACAAGAATGAGGCACTTGCTGCCACCTGGAGTGATTCTGAAGAGTCTTCCTCATCTGATGAAGAAGCGACAAATTTCACCAATCTCTGCTTGATGGCTATAGAGAATGAAAGAGGCGAGAGCTCAACATCAGCTTCAAAGAGCAACTAATCCGCTACTAATTTTGAAGCTGAGCTCAACAAGGGGAAGAACTCACAAGCTGAGGTACATCTCGAAATCCCTTTATCTATTGAAGAGTTCGCCCAAGTACTCTTCGATGTAATGAAGTTGACTAATAAGTTTGGAAAAAACATCAAGGAGCTAGTGAGGAGAAGTGAAGATCAGGATGATACCATCGCTTCCTTATCTCTTGATATCTGCTTTCTTCAAGAAAAAAACTAAGCATCATGAATGTCAGAATAGCAAGCTCACTAAGAAATTAAATGAGTTGACTATTGAGATAACAGCTTTAAAGGAGAAACGGGTTCCACCTCCATCCAACAGTCAAAATTTGAGTAACCAAACTGTCAATTCTAAGAGGAAGATTCCTCTAAAAAGAAGAAAGTGAGCCAGCCCAAAGCTGAAGCGATGTGTGACTTTTGCAGCAAAGCTGGACATGCCACAATTCTTTATAGGTATAAAAATGGTTATTATGACAAGTACAACTGGTCTAATCTAAGCAGTGCTAACAAAGAAAGACCCAACTCAAAACCATGGTATCTAAGAAAATGTAATTATTTTGCAGGTGAGCCTAAGATATGTTGATGACACTAGAATATGGTATTTGAATAGCGGATGCTCTAGGCATATAATGGAAGATGAAAGCCAGTTCATCTCATTGGAGCATAAAAGAAATGGAAGTGTTAATTTCAAAGATAACCAGAAAGGCAAGATTATGGGGTTGTAGCATTGTTGATGTAAGTCCTTCAATTGAGGAGGTTTCTATGGTCAAATGACTCAAGTTTAACTTGCTTAGTGTAGCCCAACTTTGTGACAATGGTAGGAAGGTTACATTCAACTCAGTAGGTTGATCAGTTATTGACTGTAAGACTAATTTAACTATTCTCTATGCTTCTAGAATTAATAATGTGTATATGATTGATTTATCCCCGGGATCCACTAATGTTTGTCTTGTATCTAAGGACTATAACTCATGGCTTTGGCATAGAAGGTTTGGTCATATAAATATAAACATTTTGTCCAATAGCCAAAAAGTAACTAGTTGTGGGTTTGCCCAATATTAGCTTTTAGATGGATAAACTTTGCTCAGCTTGTCAACTCGGTAAGCAAGTTAAGAAATCATTTAAATCAAATAACACTGTAGTAACTAAGAGACAATTGGATCTCCTTCACCTAGATCTTTTCAACCCAGTTCAGCCTATGAGAATAGGTGGAAAAAGATTCTTGTTGGTGGTTATGGATGACTTCACGAGATTCACTTGGGTAGTCTTGCTGAGTAGCAAAGATGAATCTTTTGAATCTTTTATCAAACTTGGTAATCGGATAATGAATGAAATAGGAACTAAAATCAGTAGATTCTGAAGTGACCATGCACATCAATTTGAGAACTTCCATTTCAAAGAATTCTATTCAATACATGGTATTGACCACAACTTTTCTACTCCTTATACTCCTCAACAAAATGGGGTTGTAGAAAGGAAGAATGGAACCATAGTTGATATGGCTCCATCTATGTTGAGTGATAACAATCTACCAAAGTACTTTTGGGGAGAAGTTAACACAACCTATTATATCTTGAATCGAGTTTTAATTTGCCCAATTCTTAAGAAAACACCCTATGAGATTTGGCGAGGGTGCAAACCTAAGATTGGTCATCTCAGATCATTTGGCTGTAGGGGCTTTATTCTAACAATAAAGAGTAGTTAGGTAAGTTTGATCGAAAAGTTGATGAAGGTATCTTTCTAGGATACTCAACTAACAGTAGGGCATATAGAATAAAAGTTAAGAGAACATGCCTGTTAGAGGAGTCTATGCATGTAGATTTCAATGAAACTAACAATGAAGATAGACGTCCATCTGATGAAGAAGAAGGAGTAACTCAGCATACCACTCTTTGTGCTGGCCAACCCAGCAAAAGAACTTGAAGCTGAGCAAGTCAATGATGATGAAAATCTGTCTATCAATTTCAACGAAGGAGAAGATTAACCTCAGCCTCAACAACTAAATGCAGAACCTCTAATAGTAGATTCGAGTCTGCCAAGAGAGATTAGGACTCATTACAATCACCCTCTTGAAATCATTGTTATGTTTGCAATCCCGTAATGATACGAGTTCAGATCAACAGGATGATGAGCCATCCAACTTTCATCTTATTGATTGAACCTAAGAAGTTCGAAGATGCAGAAGGAGATGATTATTAGATGATCGTGATGCAAGAGCAGCTGGATCAGTTCAAGCGTAATGATGTTTGGGATCTTGTTCCAAAGTCCAAAGGAAAATCAATCATTGGCATCAGATGGGTTTTCAAGAATAAGCTAGATGAAGATGGTGTTGTTGTTAGGAACAAGGCCAGGCTTGTTGTTCAAGGCTACAATCAGCAAGAAGATATCGATTATGATGAGACTTATTCTCCTATAGCTCAGCTTGAAGCAATTTGAATCATATGTGCTTTCACATCCCATATGAACCTCAAATTTTTTCAAATGGATGTTAAAAGTGCATTCCTAAATGGATTCATCCAAGAGGAAGTCTATGTTCACCAACCTCTAAGCTTTGAATATCCGAAGAATCTTGAGCATGTTTTTAAACTGAAGAAAGCTCTCTACGGATTGAAGCAAGCTCCAAGAGCTTGGTATGAGAGACTAACCAATTTACTTATCAACAAAGGCTATGAAAAAGGGAAAGAACTTATGACTCTGTTTATCCGGCGAAGAAAAGAAGATGTGTTTCTAGTCCAAATCTATGTTAATGATATTATTTTTGAAGCAATTGATGAGAAACTAAGCAAGGAGTTCAGCAAGCAGATGAAGAGCGAATTTGAAATGTCAATGATGGGAGAGCTTAACTTTTTCCTTGAACTTCAAATCAAGAAGAGTGAAGATGGAATCTTCATCAGCTAATCTAAGTATGCCAAAGAAGTTCTGAAGAAGTTTGATATGGAGTGTTAGAAGCCAATGTCCACTCTCATGGCCACTAATACTATCTTAAGGATGAAGCTGGTAAGCCGGTAGACATCAAGTTCTATAGAGGTATTATTGGCTCTCTTCTTTATTTGACTGCTAGTAGGCCAGAAATTCAATATGTTGTGCACTATTACGCATGTTAACAAGCTGACTCCAAAGAATCGCATTTAGCAAATGTTAAGAGAATTCTCTAGTATTTGCAAGGCTCTCATGATGTAGGTCTATGGTATCCCAATAGCTCAAATTTCCCTCTTAGAGGATACATAAATGCTGACTATAGAAAAGATAAGCCCGATAGGAAAAGCACCATAGGAGGATGTCATTTCCTTGAGAAGGCCTCATCTCATGGTATAGCAAGAAGTAAACTTCAGTCACGCTTAGTACAACTGAAGCTGTGTACATGGCTATTGGTTCGTAAACGGGCTCTTAACAGCAACAGAGGGGGGGTTTAATTATTTTAAAGTTATTCACCAAGTTTGATTTTTATATGTGTGCTGAGTCTATGTGCTAAGTGTGATAAAAAAACTTATAAATTACTCAGCTGTGTTGGCACAGTTTATCTTCGATCTTTAGCTGAGTAAGACTACTCAGCATAGATAAGATAACAAGCAAATAAATGAATGAGAGAAAGAGATGAATGAGCTGATCACTGCTAAAGCTTAATGCTTAAAGTTAGAATGTCAACACCTGAGATCTATCCTGGTTCAGTCCCTAGCCTACCTCCAGTCCCTGGATATCATCTCTGAGCTTTAATCCACTAGTGAGTCATTCCTTCAATAGGCAGAGAAGCCTTTACAGCAGGTAGACACTATCACAGAAAGTACCCTCCTTTCTAATAAAGTGATGCCTGATGTTGACATGCTTCATTCTCCCATGCTGAACTAGATTCTTGAATAAATTAATTGCACTCTTGTTATCACACATAACCTTGAGACAATTTGACTTTATGCCATAATCTTCCAGTTGCTGCTTTATCCAAAGCAATTGTGTTACACAACTTCCTGCTGCCATGTACTCGCTTCAGCTGTATTAAGCGTAATCGAAGTTTGCTTCTTACTATACCAAGAGACAAGACACTCTCTAAGGAAATGACATCCTCCTATTGTATTCTTCCTATTGAGTTTGTCTCTTCCATAATCAACATCTGTGAATCCCCTAAGATTGAAATTTGAGCTACTGGGATACTACAGACCTGCTTCAATCTAACTTTGCAAGTACTTGAGAATTCTCTTTACAGCTACTAAATGAGATTCTCTAGGATCAACTTGATAACGAGCACAGTAGCACACATCATATTGTATGTCTGACCTACTAGTAGTGAGATAAAGAAGAGAACCGATGATTCCTCTGTAGAACTTTCTGTTCATAGGTTTACCAGCTTTATCTTTACTCAAGATAGTATCCGTAGCCATAGGAGTGGACATTGGCTATGTTCCATATCAAATTTCTTCAGAACTTCTCTGGCATATTTGGACTGACAGATGAAAATTCCATCATTAGTCTGCTTGATTTGAAGTCCAAGAAAGAAATTGAGCTCTCCCATCATAGAATCTCAAACTCGCTCTTCATCTGCTTGCTGAATTCCTTGCATAGCTTCTCATCAATTGCTCCAAATATGATATCATCAATGTATATTTGGGCAAGCAAAACATCCTCCTTCCTTCGCCTGATAAATAGAGTTATATCTAATTTACCCCTTTCATAACCTTTGCTGATCAAGAAATTGTTCAGCCTCTCATAGCAAGCTCTTGGAGCCTACTTCAATCCATAAAGAGCTTTCTTCAATTTGAAGACATGCTCAGGATTCTTCGCATCTTCAAAGCTTGGAGGCTTGCGAACATTGACTTCTTCTTATATGAATACATTCAAAAAAGCACTTTTGACATCCATTTGAAACAATTTGAAGTTCATATGGGATGCAAAAGTACAGAGGATTCGAATAGCTTCAAGCCAGGCTACTGGTGCATAGGTCTCATCATAATCGATGCCTTCTTGCTGATTGTAGCCTTGTTCCTAATAACAATGTCATCTTCATCTAGCTTATTCTTGAAGACCCATTTGGTGCAGATAATTGATTTCCCTTTAGCCCTAGGAACTAGATCCCAAACATCATTACGCTTGAAATGATCCAATTCCTCTTGTATTGCGATCATCCAATTATCATCTCCTTCTGCATCTTCAAACTTCTTAAGTTCGATCAATGATATGAAGGTTGGATGACTCATCATCTGACTAAGCTGACTACGCGTCATCACAGGATTATGAACATCATCAACAATGCTATCTAGCGGATGGTTACGATGCACTCTAATCTCTCTTAGAAGACTCAGATCAACTATTGGAGGATCGACAATGGGATGCTGAGGTGGAGGTTGATCTTTGCCATCATTGAAGTTGATAGAAAGATCTTTATCATCATCTTTAGCTTCCTCAACTTGGGGCTCCTGTGCTAAGTTGGGTAGCACAGCTTGTGGCATACTAAGTTGATTCAAAAGCTGGGGAACTCCGTCATCTTCATCAGAGGGTCGTCTTTCTACAATGTTAGTTTCATTGAAATCTACATGCATAGACTCCTTTGAGAGGCTAGTACGCTTGACATATATTATACATGCCCTACTATTAGTTGAGTATCCCAAGAAGATACCTTCATCAAACTTAGGATTAAACTTTTCTAATTACTCTTTGATGTAAAGAATATAGAACCTACAGGCAAATGATTTGAGATGACCAATCTTAGGCTTGCGCCCTCGCCAAAGCTCATAGGGTGTTTCCTCAAGAATTGGGCGAATTAAAACCCGATTCAAGATATAACAGGCTGTGTTAACAGCTTCTTCCCAAAAGTACTTTGGTAGATTGTTATCACTCAACATGGATCGAGCCATCTCAACTATAGTACTATTCTTCCTTTCTACAACCCCATTTTGTTGAGATGTATAAGGAGAAGAGAAGTTGTGGTCAATGCCATGCGCTGAAAAGAATTCTTTGAAACAGAAATTCTCAAATTCACGTCCATGATCACTTCGGATTCTACAAATTTTATCTCCTATTTCGTTCATTGTCCATTTACTGATCTTGACAAAAGATTCATAAGTCTCGTCTTTGCTACTCAGCAAGACTACCCATGTGAACCTTGTGAAGTCATCTAACCACCAACGAGAATCTCTTACCACCCAAGCTCATTGGCTGAACTAGGTTGAAAAGATCAAGGTGGAGTAACTCTAACGGTCGTTTAGTTACTACGTGATTTACAAATCTAAGTGATTCTTAACTTGCTTACCAAGCTGACAAGCTAAGCATAGTTTATCCTTTTCAAAGCTAATGATGGGTAAACCCACAACAATTGCATTTTGGCCAATTTGAATAGAATGCTCATATTAATATGACCCAACCTTCTATGCCAAAGACATGAATTATCCTCCTTAGATACAAGACACACGTTAGTGGAGCCAGGGGATAAATCAATCATATAAACATTATTGATCCTGGGAGAAAAGAGTATAGTTGAGTCAGTCTTACAATCAATTACTGAGCATCTTGCTAAGTTGAACATAACCTTTCTACCTTTGTCACAGAGCTGGGCTACACAGAGCAGATTGAACTTCAGACTCTTGACAAGAGAAACTTCTTCGATTGAAGGTGAGACACCAACAATGCCACAGCCTACAATCTTGTCTTTCTGGTTATCTCCAAAAATGACACTTCTATTTCTTTTGCGCTCCAATAAGATGATCTGGCTTTCATCTCCCATCATATACCTCGAGCATCCATTATCCAAATACCACATTTGAGAGTCATCAGTGGATCTAAGGCTCACCTGCAAAATAGTCACATTTTATTAGATACCCATGCTTTCGAGCTGGGTCCTCCTTTGTTAGTAGTGCTTAAGTTTGACCAGTCGTACTCATCGTAAAAACCATTTTTATACCTACAAAGAATTGTGGCATGTCTAGCTTTCCCACAAAAACCACACACCATTTTTGGTTTGGGCTCGCTCGCTTTCTTCTATTTAGAGGAATTCTTCCTCTTAGAATTGAGAGTTTGGTTACTCTGAGTTTAACTTTTGGCTGGAGGTGGAACCTCTTTCTTCTTTAAAGTTGTAATCACAGCAGTAAACTCATCTAATTGCTTAGTGAGATTACTGATAGCACATTCTTGATACTCAGCTTTTTCTTGAAGAAAGCAGATATCAAGCGATAAGAAAACATTAGTATCTTCCAAATCATCACTTCTCATCACTATCTCTTTGATGTTCTGCATTGATTTATTAGTCAGTTTCATAATGTTCACCACTTTTCTACTGATAAGTTTAATAACTTTTACACAAAGAGTTTGTTTAAATATCAATGGCGCCAAGAACTTGTTCACGTAAAGTATAGATGTTGTCAGTACCTCTTATCAAATAGAAAAATGATGATAACTGTGAGCGGGCGACACGGAGTGGTGGGCCGAGAGCGCGCGGGGGATTCATAGGCACGGTCCACCGGGGTGTTTTGAAGATAGATGAAGGAAAAGCACCGGGTCTGGGACTCGGAAAAAAGGTTAAAAAGAGAAAAAGGCGAAAACGTTTAAGATCGGTTCGAACCCGAATCCGCCGTCTCTCAGTGTGGAGTCGCCACCTGGATTAGCTCTTTCCAGGAATTAGAGTCCTGTGGGGCTTAACGTCCGGGGG
>CATIWQ010225285.1:0-45715 GCA_949673415.1 Euphorbia schlechtendalii | reverse complement strand
CACGTACAGAACCTACGCTAGGATGCTATTTTTTGTGAATATCGAACAAATGAATGTTAAAGAATAGAAACTTTTATTGATAAGTGCTTTGCAATTACACTCATACAAAAATCGCTCGAATATGTGGAGAAATCTAGTGATCGAAACAAGAATCAAATCACTTAAACATTTTTCTCATTAACACTTTGAATTATCGTAATCTATACAATTTTCACTCTCTATCTATGCATACACTACCATGCATTACTCACCATATATCATGCCCCCACGAAAATGGTTGGTTTTGAACCCTATTTATAGGTTGCGAAGGGTTACATCTATCTAAACGAAAGAGTCATGTCCATTGGCGAATAGTTGCATCACTTCATTGTGATTGGATGCAAAGTTTCATCCTCATCTTCAATGGATAGGCACCTTTTCATGATTGGATTACTTCTAAAAGGTGTCTTTTCATCTGGCGGTTGATGGTGGTTGATTGTTTTTATCCAGCGGTTGGTAGTTGAGAAGAGTTTACAAAAAACCATCACAAGTCACGAGCATGATATGCATGTCATGATCGTGAACATTGGTTAGTAACTTTCTACTTGTGAAGAATGACAAGTCGTGATAGCGAATGGGTGTCACGATCGTGACATGTGCTTTTCTTCATGATTCTTCTTTGCAACTTTACCGATCTTTTACAACTTCGATCTTAAGCAAATTCCTTGTGTTCGACACATCTTTTTGCACCTTTTTCACTCTTTTTACATAGAATTCCATCTTTGATCATTTCACTCCCAAGATTCACCTAGTTTCTACACTTGCATAAAAAACAACTACATACCACGTGAAATCTTTTATACAAAGTATAAAATGACTCTAAACCATATCATTTTATGATTAAAAATATCATAATAATAAGTGTAAGTATACACTTATTAGGTCTATTGTTCCATGAGCACGAAGGTTACATCATCCCTTTCAAAGATTTATAGACTTTTTCAATGTTTCTAGTCTGTAGAAGTAACAATAACAAATCATCATGATGAAGACTCTTTATCCATTTATGAATGAAGATAATACTGAGCATATTGATGTTGTGTCCAAGTTTTAGGAGGTAACTGATCTGTTCAAATATATCCTAGAGCATTTTACTCATTCTCTTGAAAAATATAATTGGTGTTTACAGTCAGGGGGGTGGAGAAAATGTCTCAATATTACAAGGATCAGTGGATGAGGCATAAAGGGGAATGTATTTGAAGCAAATGCAGAAATGGAGATCTATCCTCAACCATATCAAGCTACCCAAAGAAAAACCTATGGAACTAGATGAAGTTAATTTAGTTCAAACTTAGTGTCCCAAATGGAGTTAACCAAGAAGGCAACCTCCCAAGAAGAAATAGCTAGGTTACATTAGCTAGTTTAATTTTTTACTTTTTAGTTGTAATCTTTTTGTAAACATTTCATCTAGTGTATCAATCAATTGATCATTGTGACTTATAAATATAATTCTTAATTATTAATAATTTGAGTACAATATCTAATTGTACTACTTGTTTTTTTCATAATGAAAAATTTGTAAGAATTTTTTCAAACTCAAGTAGTCTCAGATTAAACCTAAGATTACGGGAGTGCAATCTTAGAAGATCAAAGTAAAGAAATTGAAGACTTGTAATTCATGAACAGTTCTCTTGAGAACATCAAAACGGGGAAGATTGTAGGATCTAACTATCAAAAGATGCTCAAAAGATGTTTTTATACTTATTGTAAGAATTTTACTTGGTAGTAGTAAATTGTATCATAATCAAGTCAAGAAGTTATTAAGTCTTTAACTAAGTCTGACCTGACCTTGAATTGAAGTCTTAACTCTGCATCAAAAGATATAAGGATCAGAAGCTACATCGTACGAAGATTCCTCAAAGGCTAGAAGACTATCTCAGAGGATAGTATTATATACATTTGATAAGTTCTAAAAAACAAATTAAATGTAGGATATTTCTTTCAAATATTTGATCAATAATTCCAAGGAATCACATGAATCAACTTTTCCATGCCTTTTCATTTAATTTCGCAACGTAAAAAGGTATAAAACCTGAATAGGACAAGTTGATATTGGTAGTAATGAGACAAAGCTGCTTTTTCTCCCCTACACCAAATAACAAGCATTGTGGGGAAATTCTTACTAACTACTCTGTATTATGGCCATATCACAACCACTAAACAAAGTGCAAAAGGATTTTAATCGGTTTGGTCAATGCGCTAATCTATTCTTAATCTCCTTTAGTGATAATGGCTTGATTTTAAAGTGATAGGGAAGAAATCAATGACAGTCCAAGATTAATGGGAATATGTCAAGTCATACAAAAAGGAAAGTTTTAATAAAGGAACTTGGAGAAGCATTATAAAGTCTCAAGAGCAATCAAGCTATCTCGATTACACATCATATCCTTACACTTAAAATCACTTAGCAAATAGACCTTCATATTTGTTTGTGAATGAGAATTATAGAAATAAGTTCAAAAGCTTAAAATTTCTTTATTCAAAACTTTCAAACACTAGGATAGTTGCTAAGTTAGTGTCGGGGAACTTAGCCACATAATGGATGATACTCTATTTATTGATATAGCTTAGAGCCTAAATTTTGAGAAGACGATACTCTCTTATTTGTAAAGCTCATAGTTGAGATTAAGGACAATACTCTAATCTATAATCAGCTCATTTTAGCAATTTATTCTCCACCCCAAGGAGAATCTATAGTGAGTTAAAGCTTAGACACTGACTCTAAGGACTAGGTTAGGCAGAGGCTGAACTAGGATAAAACTCTTTTTTGCTATCTCTTAATCTTACTTATTAAACTATTGCAGTTATAACTTAAACATCTTTTAATCAAAAAAGTAAAATATACTACGTCAAAGGATTGATTTTGAGACAATTTTATTCAAAAACTACATCATAGGATATTTTTTGCAAAGCCTCCAAGGATAGTGAAAAACTCAAAATAAGTCATTCACCCCCATCTTCGACTTGTTTATCACCCTAACTAGGTTGAATAGAAAGATTCAGAAACATTTGAGCTAGTACTTCAATGTAATCATCTTTAGATTAGCTTAGAAGAAAGAGAGTGAAATCTCAAATTATCAAGCGTTCTTTCTTTAAAAATTAATTTAATCTTGTGATTCAGGAATGCACTACTTAGGTTATACGTTGTAGGGAACATGGTTATTGTATTCAAGCTTGTAAGGGTACTTATAAGTGAGGAATAGATTAAGTTTTAAATATTTTTATATTCTACCTATTGGAAAGAATTCTATAGTCGATTAAAGCTAGAGAAGGAATCGGGGACTGGATGAGGCATGGGCTGTTGAACTATGATAAATTGCTTTTTTTTCTTGCTAACTTCAACTCTTTTACTTTATCTCTACTATTGGTATCTCTATTAA
Source organism: Euphorbia schlechtendalii (assembly GCA_949673415.1). Classification (NCBI taxonomy): domain Eukaryota; kingdom Viridiplantae; phylum Streptophyta; class Magnoliopsida; order Malpighiales; family Euphorbiaceae; genus Euphorbia; species Euphorbia schlechtendalii. The sequence goes on along the minus strand of CATIWQ010225285.1, from coordinate 42,296 downwards.
TGATTCAATCTATATTGATTGTGAATTATTTCAAGTATCGATTTGTGAAGTAGCTAATTAATATTGTTTACTTGCATACTATATATATATGTGTGTGTGTGTGTGTGTGTGTGTGTGTGTGTGTGTGTGTGTGTGTGTGTGTGTGTGTGTGTGTGTGTGTGTATAATTGATTACTATTGATTGTAAGATTGCATTAGTATGTGCTGAATATTGTTAGTCAGATTTTCAATAGTTTATCATATTATCTTTATGTGTGTTAATATTAATATTGATCACTGATAATGAGTAAATATTGATATTGCTCTACTGGTATTGAAAGCTACTATTGATATTATCTCTGATATTGAAATTGATACCGAGCTTCCAAGAAAGATATAAAAATTTCTATTGTTAAATTCACCCACCCCCCCCCCTTAAACTAGTTTATCCATAACTAAGGGACCAATAAGTGGTATCACAACTTAGCTCCTTACTATTTGATCCAATGATTAAGAGCTAATGTTTAATATGGAAAGTTAAAGTATGAGAAGTAATTTCTATTAAACTCACCCCAAAGGGATGTGCTCTACTATACCTCCTTTGTTCAATTATACTAACTACATCTTTTTAGAAGAATCAAATGAGAAATTTCATTCAAGCCAACAACTATGATGCTTGGGAAGTGATTGAATATGGTCCTTATAAACCTACCAAGGTTATTGATGATCAAACTGTTGATAAGATTGATGTAGAGCTTACTGATGATGATTTTAAAAAACTTCAATGTAACGCATATGCTATTAATGTTTTACATCATGCTTTTGATGCAATAGAATACAATAATATCTTAGGTTGTGAATCTGCATAAGAAATTTGGAAAATTTTTTAAGTTACTTATGAAGGTACTAATTGTATCAAAGAAAGCAAGATGAACAAAGCATGAAGTTGTTCCAAGTTTCCAAAATGAAGTATGGTGAAAGCGTTACTAAAATGAATTCATAAACATTTTGAATGAGCTAAAGTGTCTTAGAAAAAACACATCTGAACAAGATCAAGTAAAGAAAATTCTTTGAAATCTAGCCAAAAGCTGGGAAGCCAAGAAGATTGTTATTCAAGAAGTCCAAGATTTGTCAAGATATAAATTTAATAAACTAATGGGTTCATTAAAAATGTATGAAATCTCAATGAGAAACTTTTTCAACAAGGATAAAGAGAAATCCGAAGATAGATATAGAAGTCAATAGTATTGAAAGTCAATGATATCACTAATATTGATTGTAATACTGATGAAGAAGAAATAGCTCTTTTCACCAAGAAACTAAAGAAGTGCTTTAAGAAAGGTGGAAAGCGTTTCAACTACAAAAGGTCTTACAAGAAGGGTGAATACTCAAAAGGTGATTACACAAAGAATGATAAAACAAGGACTTACCACTCAGAGAAAGACAAAAACATCACTTGTTTTGGATGTTATGATAGCAGTCATATCAAGTTAAACTATCTAAAACTCAACAAAAACATGAAGCATAACAAGAAAGCTATAATCACCTTTTGAAGCAATAGTCATCAAGAATCTAGTGGAGAAAATGATAATGATGTTGTAAACAAAATGCTTTATGGCTATTAAAACATATGATTTAGATGTTGATGATAAAATCATTATTGAAGGAAGTATTGCTGAGAATTCAATACCTTTTGAGAAACCAACCTCTTCTCTTGATGTTGAGGTAAATCCTAATCCTTTAACTGATGAAAAACGTGAAAATAAAAAAGCTTCAATTCATCTTGAAGTGAATTACCTATTAGCAAGTCAAGATTTTCAAGTGTTCCTTTAAACGTACTATTTAGCAAGTAAATGAGCATGTTAAGAACCATGAGAAGTTCAATACTGATATTGAACTATTAAAAACAGAAACGTTCACTACCAAAGTACTCTAATACTGGAAAAATGTATTTTAGAGGAAATGATAGTTGGAACCAAAGAAATCCTATGAAATGTGGTTATTGCAAATGAAGTGGGTATTCTACCAATAGATTCCAAGTTAAGAAAGGCATTGTTATTGAAAACCTTGTTTAGAGAAAAAAAGCAAACTGACCAAATAGGACCAAATCATTTTGGATTCCTAAGTCTAGTTAGTTGTTTTGCAAGTTAACCTTAGGTGCGTAGAGGAGTCAACACTTTCATATGTTGATAGTGCATGCTCGAGGCATATGATTTGTAATGAAAAAGAAATTCATCACATATGAGACAAAACCAAATGGATGTTTCAATGTCAGAGATAAAAAGAAGGGAAAATCATTGGACATGGTACTATTTTAAAATGCCCTAATATTGAAAGCATCTCACTTGTCAAAGGTTTGAAATATAACATATTAAGTGTTGCTTAACTTTGTTATAAATGTAGAAAAGTCATATTTGGATGTCATTGATGCACTGTTACTGATTTTGGTATTGATAATGGCATACTTTTTGTTCCTCGTGTTGATAATGTATTTATAATTTATTTGAGTAATATGTTGTCTGATAAAATTTTCCTTATGTTTAAGGAAGATGAATCTTGGTTATGGCATAGAAGTCTTGGGCATGCTAGTATGAATCAAATATCTAAGTTGGTTAGACATAGTCTTGTTGATGGGTTACCAAGCATTAGCTTTGATAAAGATTATCTATGTAATGCATGTCATTTAAAAAAACAATCTAAGAAGTCTTTTAAGAGTAAGAATGTTATATCTACCTCCAGACCTCTAGAGTTATTATATCTTGATTTATTTGGTCCGGTTCAACCTATGAGTTTAGGTGGTAAAAAATATGCCTTAGTTGTTATGGATGATTACTCTCGTTATACATGGGTATTGCTATAGCGTAGTAAAGATGAAATATTTGATCTCTTTTCAAAGTTGTGTAGGAAACTATCTATTGAGAAGAATTCCAAAATTGTTCACATAAGAAGGGACAATGGTGGGGAATTCAAATATCAAATATTTGATGAATTTTGCGCATCCCTTGGTATTATCCATAACTTCTCATCACCATTAACTCCTCAACAGAATGGATTAGTGGAAAGAAAGAACTGAACTCTTGTTGAAGTGGCTAGATCAATGTTGAATGAGAATAACCTTCTAAAGTACTTATGGATGGAGGCTATCGATAGCTCTTGCTATATTCTCAATAGGGATTTAATTAGACTTATTTTGAAGAATAGTCCTTACGAGCTATGGAAAGGAAGGAAACCAAAGATTGGGTACTTGTGCCTTTGGTTGTAAGGGTTTTATTCTAAACACTTAAGCTAGCCTTGGAAATTTTTTTTCTAAAGTTGATTAAGGTGTATTCTTGGTTACTCTAACAATAGTATAGCACATCGTATCTTCAACAAGAGAACATCTTGTGTTGAAGAATCTATACATGTTGATTTTGATTAAACTAACCTTAATGTTCAAAAAACTTGTGTTGATATTGATGATGGAAATAATAATCTATTTATTGATGGAATCAACTACACTACTATTGAACCCAACTTAATAGTACTTCATAGTACTTAAAGTTTTGGAAATAACAAATTACTTAGGATAGTGAAATTAATTAGTAACCAAGTAGAATCTTAATTGAGCAAGTTTAACTTGAGTTTGTTTTGAGGAAAACAACTCAGTTTTGCTAAAACTTAATTAACTTATGGCTTAGAGAAGGAAAAGCTTAGTTGAATTAATAATTCATAGTTTATGCGATATAACTAAGCTTGAGTTAAGTAGCTTTTACTTAGATAAAACTTGAGTAACTTGAGACACTTACGTATATCATGACACTTGTGGTTTTTATCATTTTTATGAAGATAGAATATTCCTTTAATGCTTTCATGAAATAAAAATAGATATTCATGTGGTCCTTATAACTAAAAGGTGATAGTATAGAATGTTGGAGACACCTCACTAACATCCAAGTCAAAAAGGTATCTTTTGACATGCTCTGTTTTCCAGTGTCTCTGTGCAATTCTGCAACGTTAGCAAAGCAAACATCTGCAAATCTCCATGCTGCATTTCTCACGCGTCTCTCAAATTGATTTGCTTGAAGATATTTGACTTATTGGTGAGTTAAAGATTAATGGATTTATCTCATACCTCAACGTTTGAAATCGCTATCTTTAAACATCCTAACCTCTATTTCAAATATGTAGTTTTTTAAGATGTGAAGAGAAGAGATTTTGAAGATCAAGTCAACACAAGAAGTTTACAACGGCTAATTCCATCCTTTTAAATCTATAAATAGAGCTTGGAGCAGACATTTACAACTTGGAATCACTTTGAATTTTTTAGAGCTGATCTCTGCTAAAGCAATCCCAAAGCAAACAATCATTTCTTAATCTGTTTATAAGAGAGAAATTAGATAGGCTTAGATTATTAGCTAACCTATTTCATTGTCAAGTATTCAATGCTTTTATAAGTTGAAATCCTATGTTCTTTACTTTTATCAATTATCTGAGTGAGTCAGTTTGAGAAGGATACCCAAACTGAGTATTGAGAGGTAGTTAGAAAGGAAGGTACTTTCCATAATTGGTCTACCCATTGTTAAAGGCTTCTCCACCTATTAGTGGAAAGAAACACTAGTGGATTAAAGCTCCGAAAGGAATCCAGGGACTAGAGGTAGGCTAGGGGTCGAACCATGATAAAATCTCAGATGTTCTCTATACTTAATTATATTTTATTTCTTTAAAAGTGTTTGCACTCATACCTCATCTCTCTATTTCATTTAGCTTCTTGAAAACCATTATGAGCTGAGTAACTTTACTTAGCACGGCTTGAAGGTAAACTAAGTCAGCTCAAGTTGAGTAGTTTACAATTTTTAGCCCAAAAGTTACACTCGGTTTAAATCACTCAACACACACTTAAATATAACTTGGAAATCAATTTTAAAATCTAAAAAGAACAAGTTAATTTACATTCGCCCCCCATTGCATGATTATTAAGGCTAATAAGACCAACAAATACTGATGTCAAATCAACATAAGTTGGATTAACAACTACTAAAAAACCAACAACTATTGAGCATAATAGTTTTGAAGGTTTTACTCCATAGTAGAATGGCCTTGTTGAATCTCATAATGAACAATCCCGCATAAATTCAAATATCACAAGAATCATTCACCAACAAATATCATTGATTGTGCTACAAATCAAATAATGACAAGAGCTCAACTTCAAAGATATTTTTACAATATGGCTTTTGTGTCAATACTTGAATCAAAGTCATTTCTTGAAGTAAAAAAGGATGAGTATTATATTTAACTATGTAAGAAGAGCTGGAACAATTTAAAAGTATCAAAGTTTGGATATTAGTACCTAGCTTAATGTAAAGTCAATTATCGTTACTGAACTGGTATTCAAGAATAAACTTGATGAGAAAGGTAATGTTGTGAGAAACAAAGTGCATCTTGTTGCAAAAGGATATAACAAAAAAGAAGCATATATTATGGAGAAAAGTTTTCCCCGATTGCTACATTAGAAGCTATTCAAATTCCATATGCATTTTCAAGCTACAAAGGGTTCAAGCTTTATCAAATGGATGTCAAGAGGTCATTCTTAAATGGATATATTGAAGAACAAGAATTATATTTCAAACAACCACGTGGTTTTGAAGATTCCAAAATATGAAGATTGGGTGTACAAACTTCATAATTCTCTTTACAAGTTGAAATAATCTCCTCGAGCTTGGTAAGAACGCTTAAATAAACTTCTTTTATTCAAAGAATTTGAAAGAGGTAAAGCCAATACTACACTTTATTAAATTCAAAGGCAATCACATTTTTTATATTAATTATATTTTTATGATATTATATTTAGTGCTATGTTCGCAAGATTTTGGCTATACTCATTCCGAAAGGCTTATCCTCGGTAAAGGGGCCAAAAACCTTGTTCCCAACTTTTCTCCTGATAAAATAAAAGTTCTTAATATGAACAGGTATTGTCAGTACCGATTATCAAATAAAAAATGATGATAACTGCAACTATACAGTTGCAATGTAGTTTTAAAATATATTGATCCCACAGGGAAGGAATTCGGTTCTAAGGACCAACTAGAGTTACTAAACAAAAGAAATAATATAAATTGTAGGGTTTGGATGATAGAGTGATGAGTAGACAGATGAATGAACAGATTAGAGAAGATGTAAACTATATCAATATTCCCTAAGAACAAGTATACTAGAGAAAAATATGCAAAGTAATCAAAGTTGTTTTAAACACTAGATAACTTCAACAAACTCAGTTCTAGAGGTCCAAATATTCAATAATTCACTGTAGAGCAACACATGAAATGATTTTCTAAATCTAGGGTAAACGAATAATGACACTTATAAGAACCGGGATAACATTAATACTATGCTTAGTACGGGTCGCTCTCACATAGCCATATTTAGCAAGTTACCACTCCAAAAATGTTAGCTCACTAGATAGCATTATAATCACAGATCCAGTGATTAGACACAATCTTGTTAATCCCAAAATCACTCTTAAAGTTATCTCGAAAGCATATAACTTAATTAATATATATGACGCAAGATGTAATACTCGTTATCTCACATAGACATATCATAAACTTCAAAATAGAAAGTATAAGTAGGAAACAATGTAAAGTTTTAAGGTATGCAAGTGAAAGCTAAAGTAAATTAAACTGTATCCACTCTTTAATGGGAGTCATCAATTCTCGTAATTCCTGCGTCTACTTTGAATTCGGTCTCGACTCGCACAGAACCTTCACTAGGATGCTATTCTTTTTTAATATCAAACAAATGAATGATGAAGAATAGAATCTTTTATTGATAAGTGCTTTGCAATTACACTCATACAACAATCGCTCACATATGTGGAGAAATCTAGTGATCGAAACAAGAATAGAATCACTTATACATTTTTCTCACTAGCACTTTGAATTAGAGATATATATACATTTTTCACTCTCTATCTATGCATACACTACCATGCATTGCCCACCATATATAATGCCCCCCCTCGAAAATGGTTGGTTTTAAACCCTATTTATAGAGTGCGAAGGGTTGCATCTATCCAAACGAAGAGTTGTGTCCATTGGCGATGGGTTGCATCACTTCATTGTGATTGGATGCAAAGATTCATCCTCATCTTCAATGGATAGGTGCCTTTTCATGATTAGATTGCTTCCAAAAGGTGTCTGTTCATCTGTTAGTTGATGGCGGTTGATCATTTTTATCCAGTGGTTGGTAGTTGAGAAGAGTTGACCAAAAATCATCACAAGTCTTGAGCGCGATATGCATGTAGTGATCGTGAACATTGGTTGTAACTTTTTGCTTGTGAAGAATAATAAGTTGCGACTGCGAATAGGTGTCGCGATCGTGACATGTGCTTTTCTTCCTTGCAACTTTGCCGATCTTTGACAGATTTGCTCCTAAGCCAATTCCTTATGTTCCACGCATCTTTTTGCACCTTTTTCACTTTTTTTACATAGAATTCCATCTTTGATCATTTAACTCCCAAGATTCACCTAGTTTCTGCACTTGCATAAAAAATAACTACTTACCACGTGAAATCTTTTATATGAAGTATAAAATGAGTCTAAACCATATAGTTTTATGATTAAAAATTTCATGATAATAAATGTAATTATACACTTATCATGCTACTAACAAAAACTTGTGTAGAGAATTTAGTGATCAAATGAAAATTAATTTTGAGATTTCTATGATGGGACAACTAAACATCTCCTTGGTTTGAATATAAAGCAAAGTAGAAATGGAATCTTCATTTCTCAAACTAAGTATACGAAAGAGATATTCAAGAAATTTGGCATGAATGGATGTAAATTAACAAATACTCCAATGGGTATAGACACAACATTGAGTGATGATCAATTAAGCAAAGCTATTAAGAGTAAGTTATATCACGACATTATTGGCTTTTATATTTAACATCTAGTATAACATAAATTTATTTTCATGTCTGATATTGTGTGCATTATCAATCTAACCCTGAAGAATCACATTATATTGATGTTAAACATATATTGCAATATTTGTATAGAACTTTTGATGCAGGTATTTTGTATCCCAATAATATCAATTTTACGCTATTGGGGTACACTAATTTCTATTTTGAGGAGATAGACTCGGAAGAAAAAGTACATTAGGTAAAAAATATTTTTACAAAGCCATTTCCAAGAGATAAGTTTTCAATAATGAGGGAAGCTATTGAGTAAAAAATCCAATATAGATAGGAAAAGCTTCAAAAGGCGATAACTTTAATTTTTGAGAGAATTTTCTTTATTGTTTGCTTATGATTTAATTGTTTATCTTTATGATATGCAATAGTGTTTTGACATGTGGCATGTTAGACCTATTGATTAGGCTAGTTTCTATGACATGATATTCGAAATATACTCTCATTTAATCTACTCACATGTTACCCACTAAGTTTATAATTGTTCTCACTTCAACTCCTTCAACTATCAAGTCACTTTAAATCCTACATTTTCTCTTTCATCACATGATTTACTCTCTCCTAATTCCTTCGTACTTCTCTATAAAATTGAACTATTCCTCTCCATCACCATTACATCAAACTTAGACTTTCTCATAAATCCTAATATTTTTTCTCTTCAGAAACCCCTTTGCCCAAAATTTCTCCAATCCATGGTTAAGAGAAAAATCAGAAAAGAACCTGATCTAACTGATTTACCAACACTTGAGCCTCTTGCTTCAAAGGTCAAAACCTCCTTTCTCTTTCCTGAAGTAAGGAACATGGCGATTCTCAAATCTCACTACTTTGATTGGAAGTTCATCAGCAATTTTATGCCTTTTTTTATTGCATTTTAGTTTAATAGATGGGAAACCTTTTCAAACATTCAAGAGCACATTTATCCTTCAGTGGTTGTTGAGTTTTATGAGAATCTTGAGGTGGTTGAAAAAAAGGAAGATTATGTTCACAAAACTACAATTTCAAGCAAGGAGATCATCATTGATCGAGGTTTTCTTAATGAATTTCTTGATGTTCAAGACTCTGGAACATGAAAGGTGAGTTAATGAGCTCTATTCTATTGGTTTAAAGGAAGATGAAAGGTTCCTGTCACTACATTCTTTCTAAGTACATTATGCCTAGAAAATTTTCAACTAGTTCTATAACCAACTTTGATGTCTGTGTGTAATGGTATATTTTCCAAAGTAAACCCATAAACTTGCATGTTCTTATTATTCATCACATGAGTTAAAATCACTCTTAACTGGGGTATGATAATTTGATTACCCTCATCTAGAAAGTGAATGATATGGAAATTTATATTGAAACCCCAAGGTTCAAAGATTCTATTATTGATAAATCTTCTTTTTCTAGCCTTAAGAGTGTCTTATAATATATAGTGCAACCACTACTACTATAACCCCTACAAAGATTGATATCAATGAACCAAACCCAAAATCTAACCAAATCTCTTCTCGAACCCAAGCTAATAAATTTTATGGAAAGAAACCCCTTTTAACCTTAACAAAGGCCAAGGAAAGTTTCCTACCTCTGTTCTTAGTGATATTAAAATAAAAAATGATATTAAAGAAGATGTTGAATTATTTGTTATTTTGAAATTAAGTTGAATACGCTTGGAAAGAATTTGTTTGTAGGATCCACTACTAGTTAGTTCCTATTGAAGCTGATGTTGAGAACCCTATTCATGACCCTACTGATGTTACTAAAGGTTCAATGTAGTTGATTGAACAGTTATCTAAAGGTTGTGTTGCGGTTAAGCAAATAAGAGCTGGGGTTGCTGCAAAACTTGAAATGATTAGAGCCTCCATGAAGGAAAAGAAGAAGAAAGACCCTACTTCAACAATAAATTCTACTCGAAATGAGCAGTTAACCAATCTAATTTGAAAAATCACTACCAATCCCTTCACCAAATTGCAAGAAACCTTTGTCTTCTTATATGAAATAAATACAATCAAATCAATTATTCATTCAACCATCTTTTCATGTCTCTTAATATAACCACCTTTGTTGATAGAATTAATAAAGTTTAGTTGAATGTTCAATCCTAATTGAATGAGATAACCAATGCTATGAAGTTCTTCCCCTTTGCTAGTGACCTTATAATAGTTGTTCACATAACCCTATTAGATGATTTAGCTCAAAACAGGAAGCATGATGTTGAATCCTGTAAGACTATTTTTAAGCATTTAATGTAAGTAAAGGAAGTTGGAAAATGATTTATGTATGTTGGAGAACATATCGTTCCTCTAATATGAAGTTTTGATGAGCTAAAGGCTATGTTGATTCACTTGGATATCGTTTGTATGCGCAATACTGCCAAAATCAAGAAGATTGAAGCAAAGGTTGAAGCTCCTCTGAAAAATCAAAAGGATTCAAGTTATGCCCTTTTGCTTTTTATGAGTAAGCTTATCAATCAGTTTCCTAAGCCATTTAGCTTAAATTATTCTAAGCTGAGTACTCTTATGTCTGAGCTAATAAGGAAAGGGGAATTATCCCAAGATAATCTTCAGGATTACACCACTCTGCTAGGAGAATACTATCAGAATTGCTCAGCCATTCTTAGTATTGAAACTTATCTCAATTAAAGGATTTGTTGTCTTCGCCCAGCCTTAAATATATCACCTCTGTCATCTATTAACCCTAGTTCTTCTATTGTTGTCACTAAACCATTTGATGTTGATAAAATGGGAGAGAAGGATAATGACAACCGTATACCACCTGCACCATTATTTTCTTTTGCTATTGACATGTCTGCCTGTTGAATAATGAGTTGAAAGACCCCTAATGCTTTATGAATTATGCTATCTAGGATTTGTAGGAATTAGTTATTCACTAGGAATAACTACTTTTTCTTAAATTTTTATTTTATTTATACTGCATCATTTAATAGTATGTTTTCTATTGACTTGTCCTTTAATAAACTTAATTGTTTGCAGTATTACCTTGATATTAATTCCTTTTCTTTAATTACTTTAGTCTTTAATCATTATGCTCTTGTGCTTAACTTGTTATCTGTGTGCTCTAATTATGGGGGAAATCTTAATCTTTCATATTTTTGTTACCAATTTAGGGTGATTGTTAGAATCTCAGTCTTTAGGATAAAATTTATCCTAAGTGTTTTGAGATAACAAACCAATTATCTTAAAGAATAAAGACACATAACCAATTTTGTGTCATACATATTAAATGATAAGTTTATTTTTAGCACTACATATTTACTTTAGCAAAAATTATTTACATAACACATATTTACTTGCTTGAGAATTATGTATTTATTATTTGTTGGTCCACATTAGCTTTAATAATCATGCAGAGGGAGATAAATGCATATTAAATTCACTTTTTAGATTTTAAAACTGATTCCCAAGTTATTTTAAATGTGTGCTGAGTGAACTAAGGTGAGTGCAACTATTGGGCAAAAACTATAAACTACTCAGCATGAGTTGACTTAGTTTACCTTCAAGTTTTGCTGAGTTGAACTTTCTTATCTCATAATGGTTTTCAAGCAGATATATAAAATAGAGAGATGATGTATGAGCGCAAACACTATTAAAGATATAAAAGATAATTAAGGATAGAAAACACTTGAGTTTTATCCTGGTTTACCCAGAGCCTACCTCTAGTCCCACATTCTTTTCTGAGCATAAATCCACTTGTGTTTTTTTCCCTACGTAGGCAGAGAAGCCTTTAATAGTGGGTAGACCGATTACAAAAAGTACCTTCCTTTCTAACTACAGCTTAAACTCAATTTGGGTACCCTTCCTAAATTAACTCACTCAGATAATTGAAATATTTGAAGAACAAAGGATTTCAACTTATAATAATTTCGAATCCTTTACAATGAATTAACTTAGCTAAAGATCTAAGCATATCTGATTTATACCTTACAAACTAACTGAAGTTGATTATTTACTTTAGGATTTCTTAAAATGGAATTTCAAATATTATGATTGCTTTAGCAGAGATTTAGCTCTAAGAAATTCAAGGTAATTCAACAAATTGTAAATGTTTGATCCAAGCTCTATTTATAGATGTAGAAATTTAGAAGTAGCCATTGTAAACTTCTCATCTTGACTTGATCTTCAAAATCTCTTCTCTTTATAGCTTTTAAATCTATTCATTTGAAATAGATTTTAGGACGTTTAGAGATAGTGATTTCAAATGTTAAGGTGCGAGATTAATCTATTAATCTTCAACTTGTGAATAACTCAAATATCTTTAAGTAAATCCATTTTTGAGAGGAGTCCGACATGCAACGAGGAGATTTGTAGTTGGTTGCTTTGTTGACATTCTAGAATTGAGCGTAGACATTGGAAAATGGCACATGTCTGAAGATACCTTTTTTATTTGGACACTAGAGAGGTATTTCCAACATTTTACATAGATACCTTTTGGTAGTGTTGATAATAAGAATATCCTTTTTATATTCAGCGCTTTATAACTGAAAAGTATCAAAGGAATATTTTGTCTTCATAGAAATGTTTAAAAGCACAAGTGTCATGAAATACATAAGTGTCTCAGTTTACTCAGTTTTTAACTGAGTAAAAATCACTCAGCACAAGCTGAGTTATATAGCATAAACTATGAAGTAAAGTAACTCAACTTTTCCTTCTCTAAGCCATAACTTAATTAAGTCTCAGCAAAACTAAGTTATTTTCCTTAAAACAAGCTCAAGTTAAACTTGCTTAATTAAGAGTCTACTTAGTACCTAATCAATTTCACTATCCTATGTAATTTGTTATTTCCAAAACTTCAAGTACTGTGAAAAAATATTAACTTGGGTTCAACAATCTCCCCCATTTTGGAATATATTACAAACTAGGTAGTATAAGAAATTAATTAAATAAAATTTTTATGGATATAGGAGTACCTGATAAGAGATGTGAGACTCCACCATGCTTAGTGAACCCCTTAAGTAGCATATAATCCCCCATATTGAGTGGATTTCCTTCACTCAGCATAAGCTCCCCCATCTTAGAGAACTTTTCTTTATCTAGGAACTTGTCTTACTCAGCTTTCCTTTCTAGTTGGTCTTGGTTAATTCCTACAACAATATTATTTATGTAACATTAACACATATAAACTAATAAGTTAAGAAGTTCTTAACTTGGAGATATTTTATAATATTTCATTAGATGAACTCAGTAAGTACACATATAGTGTCATATACTAAGTCTTACAATAAGCATTATTATAAAAGATTTCTATACTAAGACTATCTACATAGCTTGAGGTCGCCTTGCCCTCTAATGTTTTCCGAAGAAGTTTAACCAGAGCCTCTGCCTCTAGGAGAATTTCTTGATCATTGTTAATCTAGTGGAACTTGACGTTGAGGCCTTGGATGGATATTTTCCTTGTGATGTACATCAGTTCTATGTGTGTTTTCAACTACCTTCTCCGCCTTTGTTATCTGCTCTACCACTAGTTAGTTGAGATAGACATTGAAAGAGTTAATGGCATGTTGAAAGCTCTCGTGCTTGCCAATAATCGATGGTGAAATCTCATCCACAAGTTGCTTCTTGCCAGGTGAAGATAGGAACTCCTAATCATTAAGTTCTTGTAGCAAATATTGATGACACCTAGTGAGCTGAGCAATTTGATTGAATCCCCAGCATGCGAACCATTGAAAGCATGATAGGAAGCCTATAAAATCTACTGTAGAAAGGGTTATCTTCAGTTTAGCTTCCATGTCAATGATCCTAGGACACATAGCATTAACGATTTTAGTGGTATATTCTATGTCCTTTGAATCATGCTCTCCACTCTCCACTAGCTGCTAAACTTTCCCTTGAAGCTCATTGATTTTATCTACTAGGACATTCAATTTCTTGTTCATAGTGAAACCATTGCTGGGATCTACTGACTCAGTTGGCTCCGGAAATAGCTTGCCCATAACAAAAATCAACATCCTTTGAGACTCCTTGACTATATCTTTAGTGTTGTCCATGATAGTTGCACAAGCTGAGTTGGGTTTCTGATCTAGCTCATCCAAATTGAGTATAGGTCTCTCCACTTTCTTTACAACATAATTAACCTTTTTATCATAGGCTATCATCATCTTGGGCAGATTCTCCATAGTACTGTACATGTTGTGAGATAGGTCTTTATTCATGTCCAACTTGTTGAGAATCTCTTTGAGGAGCTTATCAATGCTAGTCTTTATTTTTGCTTGCTCTTCTCCAAATTTGTGAAACTAAGTCATCTGTGTTGCAATGACTTCAATGAGACTACTTAACTGTTGTGAAGTAGTGTCAATGCTACTCTTTACCTTACCTACCACTACATTTTCAATGATATTTGAGGTTAGAATAGATGACACATCAACATTAAGCTAAGCTGTAGAATCTGTCAATCCAGTTAAGATAAGCGCCATTTTTTCCACTAGACTCTTTGCACTCTTCTTGGCTAAATGATTCTTGATGTTAAATAAGCTTCCTTAAATATTCTCAAACTCTTCGTTGTAGATCGATTCAAAAAGAACACTTGAGTGTGCATCAAACTCTAGAATTTGGGCCTTCTTCTTACCGGATAAGTCCGTCAATTCTTGGGGTAGTATCTCTTGGCTCAATGCCTCATCTAACTCAGTATTAGTTTTGAGAGCAGGGAATTTAACCCTTGCAAGCTCTCTAATATGAGCCAAGATTAACAAATCAACTGAATTCACTTATATTGGTTTACTTTTAGTAAGTGTTGCTTCCTCGACTATTGTTCCTTCTTGAGTGTATTTCTCAGTTGAGGGACTTCCCCAATCAGAGGGATTAAGGGAGTAAAGGTTGGTTTTGAAGAAGGGGTAGGTTCAGAGGTAGGAGAAGATGGAATTTGGGTGGTTTGTACATTTGAATGAGTAGAAGAAGTAGAAGTTGGGATAGATTTTTTAGGAGAGGAAATGACATTAGTTTGAATTTGTGGAGGTGATGAAGAAGGGTTGTTTTTTTATTGGAAATGGCTAGGAGAAGAAGTAGAAATGTTGGGATGTACAGGGGAATTTATAGGAGAAGAATTTAAAGTAGAAGAAGTTTTAGGATATACAAAAGAGATAGGAGTAGGATATACAAAAGGAATTTGGGAAGGAATTTTAGATACCTAGGGGTTGGCTGTTTGATCAAAGAATCGGTCAGCCTCACGTAACTTATCCTGAGTTTTGGTAACTTAGTTTACTGAGTGAGAATTGAGTATCTAAAAGATTCTTCAAGAAGAGCATATTCTTCCTAGTTTATAATTTTACATCATCCTCATCACTTTCAATTATTTTAAGTGATTTGTTGGGCCTGTTGGAGACATTCTTTTTCTTTTGGACTGCTTTCAACTTAGTTATACTTACTCAGCATCTCCTAGACTTTTTGTCTCTTTATCATCTTTTTGCTTCTTAAATCCCTACTGAGAAGCTTCTTCCTTTGTAGCCTCAAACTTCCTCTTTTGCTCCCTTAACCTTTATTCTAGCTCATTCGTAGACATCTTTTGAACTTTGCTACAAATTCAGGAGGAGGAGGAGGAGTTGATTTGGTTGTTGTAGCTTCCTCTACTTCTAACTTCACCTTGGCCTCATCTTCCCTCTAAGCCTTGGTCTTCAATTTTATCCTATTCATAGGTTGTGCTTAGACAGGCATAGCTGCTACCTTTCTTTTAGCTGGGCTAGCTCTCTTCCTTGGAGCAACCACCTTAGTTACTAGGCTCATAATAGTTGTTTCTTGATCTAATTGAGCTCTTAGAGGTAACTCATCAACCATTCCTTAACTGGATGCTTTAGGCTCATCCATGTGAGAATCCTCATCTTCTGGGAAAATGGTAGGTTCCACCTTGTTCTTCTTCAGCTTGATATTTTGGGCCTTCGTATACCCAGAATGAAGTTGAGAGAACTTCAACTTTTTAAAGTGTTGGAAATCAAATGTTCTCTTCATTGGCAAAAGCTTATCTCCCCCTTCCTTTTCATACTTCTCCACATTTAGTCTCACAGCTTTGACAATAGCAGAAATAAGATAACCATAATGGTACATCATGGTTACATTAGTGAAGTGATGCAAAATCAGCATCGGCCAGTTCAGTTGCCTTCCTTCCACCATGTGGTGCATCTAGATAGAGACCCAGTCTTGGGTAAATGAACCTTGGTCAAGAGCTCATGGCACGCCCTTTCCCTCCAAGATAAAATGAAAGCACTAATCTCCCTTGAGCCATAGTCTACCAGAAGATCCCAATCTTTTAGTACAGCTACCGCTATCTCTCCTTAGTACAGTGCCTTTCAAAGGTATGCGTAAAATGCTTCCAATGAACTTTGCTGAGAATAGATAAGATATCTCATCAATTTCAATCATAAGAATGTCCGAAAAGCCTTCAATTGTGTAGAGATTTGAGTAAAAACTCTTCATGACCTTCTCATTTGATGGCCCATCAAGGAGAAGAAAGTTACTTAGATTATGCTGCTTGACCTTCCTGTCCAGCATCTTGTTCTTCAGGATTCCATCATAGTCTACCTCGTTCACAAGGCTAAATTCTCTTTCAGCTATTGCCCACTTGACTTGAGTGAAGAAAATATTCCCTTTAATAGAATAATCTTCTCGGTGGTTCCATCAATGCTTACGAACATATTCCTCTGAGATATTTTCCCAAGGAAGTATTAAATTCCACATTGGTTTTGTTGTTGTTGTTGAGAAGACGCCATTGAAGTTAATTTTGAGAGAAGCAATTTACGATTCTTTGAGAGAAAAAAGCTTAAGATTTCAGAAATTATAAGTGCTTTCTCTCTCCAACTTGATCTCTCTCTTTTATAGATGATTTTCTAGCATCACAACACATGTTCTCTCCACAAGACAAGATCAAGATTAACTATGAGATGGAATAAGGAAATAACCGCCTTAGTTGAATGCTATAGGTTTAGTCTTGATGATTACAATTCAAAAAACTTTCAATAAAGTAGCTTTTTGATTTTTAACTAGGAAAACTTGAACTAATGGAGTTAAAAACTAGAAAGAGTTAAATACATGTCACCTTATTCAACTCAGCTCAGCTTTTGATCTTGCTTTTGACACTTAATCAAATTTTTTTAGGATCTTCATCATATTTAGTTTGACATTCCTATTAGCTCTTTGAGTGTATTGAATTGCTCCTTTGCTAATTGATTGGTGAAAATATCAGTGCATTTCTCCTCTATAGAAACATACTCTAATTTGACATGTCCTCTAAAGCACATGATCCCTTATGAAGTGATGTCTTATATTGACGTGCTTCATCCTGCCATGTTGAACTAGATTTTTGGATAGGTTAATTGCGCTCTTCTTACACATACCTTCAAGGCATTTTGACTTTATACCATAATCCTCTAGTTGCTACTTAATCTATAAAAGTTGTTTTACATAACTTCCTGCTTCTATGTGCTCAGCTTATGTAGTCCTTAGCGCAACAGAAGTTTGCTTCTGCAATACTAAGGGATAAGACATTCTCCAAGGAAATGGCATCGTCTAGTGGTTCTTTTCCAATAGAGCTTATCCCTTCTATAATCTGCATTTGTGTATCTTCTTAGAGTGAAATCTGAGCTGTTTGGATACCACAAACCTGCACTAGAAGAACATTGCAAATACTAGAGAATTCTCTTAACAGTTGCTAAGTGAGATTCTTTGGGGTCAGCTTGATAACGCATGCAATAACATACAGAGTATTGAATTCATTCCTACTAATAGTTAAGTAAAGTAGAGAACTAATAATACCTTTATAGAACTTACTTTCTACAGGCTTATCAGCTTCATCCTTACTCAAGATTGTATTAGTGGCCATGGGAATGGATATTGACTTTAAATGCTCCATATCAAACTTCTTTGGGACTTCTTTGGCATACTTAGCTTATCTAATGAAGATTTCATCTTCACTTTGCTTAATTTGTAGTTCAAGGAAAAAATTGAGCTCTCCCATAATTGACATTTCAAACTCACTCTTCATTATCTTACTGAACTCCTTGCAAAGTCTTTAATTAATTGCTCCAGTTATGATATCATCCACGTATATTTAGACTAGAAAAACATCTTCTTTCCTTTGCTTGATGAATCAAATTATATCTACTTTTCCTCTTTTATAAACTTTACTAAGTAGGAAGTTGGTCAACCACTCATACAAGGCACTAGGTATTTACTTCAATCCATATAGAGTTTTCTTCAATTTGTAGACATGTTCTAGATTCTTCTCATCTTCAAAGCCTGGTACACATAAACTTCCTCTTAAATGAAGACATTTAGGAAATCACTCTTGACATCCACTTAAAATAGCTTGAAGTTCATGCGGGATGCAAAAGCACAGAGAATCATAATTGCTTCAAGATGAGCTATAAGTGCATAGGTTTCATCATATTCAATTCCTTCTTGCTGATTATAGCCTTGAGTAATAAGCTTGGCCTTGTTTTTAACAACAATGCCATCTTTATCAAGCTTATTCTTAAAAACCCATTTGGTATTGATGATTGATTTCCCTTTAGGCTTAGGAACAAGATCCCAAACTTCATTGCGCTTGAACTGATCCAATTCCTCTTGCATCATAATCATCTAGAAGTCATCTCCTTCTTCATCTTCAAACTTCTTAGGTTCAATCAATGAAATGAAAGCTGGATGGCTCATCATCCTACTGAGCTGACCTCATATCATTACAAGATTATGAATGTCATTAACAATGCTCTTGAGTGGGTGATTACGATGAGTTATAATCTCCATTAGAAGATTCGGATCCACAACGGGAGTCTCTGCACTAGGTTGTTGAGGCGAAGCTTGATCTTCTTCTTCATTGAAGTTGATAGAAATATCTTCATCAACTTTAACTTCCTCAAATCTGGCTCTTGTTGGGAAGCACAAAGAGTGGCATTCTAAGTTGATTGTTTGCTTGGATTACTCCTTCATCTTCATCAGATGGATACCTACTTTCATTGTTAGTTTCATCAAAATCTACATGCATAGACTCCTCCAAAATTCCAATTCTATTAACATATATTCTATATGCCCTACTATTAGTCGAGTAACCCAAAAAGATATCTTCACCAGCCTTTGAATCAAACTTACCTAGCTTCTCTTTGGTATTTAAAATAAAACACCTACAGCCAAAGGATCTAAGATGACCATATGGTGTATTCTCCGAAATTGGGAGAATTAAAACCAAAATTGGGAGCCTTTGAATCATATGGTGTATTCTCCAAAATTAGGAGAATTAAAACCCGATTAAGGATATAACAAGCTGTGTTAACAAATTCTCCCCAAAAGTACTTTGGTAGATTGTTATAACTTAGCATGGGTAGAGCTATTGTTCGCAAGGTTTTGACTCTACTAATTTTGAGGGCTTATGTTCTATAAAGAAGCCAAAAACCTTGTCTCCCACTTTCTTACCGATAAGATAAGAGTTCAAAATATGAACAGGTGTTGTCAGTACCACTTATCAAAATAGAGAAATGGTGACCACTACAAGTATACAATTACGATGTAGTTTTAAAAGATATCGATCCCACAGGGAAGGAACCAGTTCTAAAGATCAACAAGTGGAACGCAACAAAAGAAAATAAAGTAATTAATTTTGGAGGATTGGAATGATGGATGGATAGACAAATGTATGAAATATTAGAGAAGATAAAAAGTATATAGATATTCCCTAAGAACAAGTATAGCAAAGAAAACATGCAAAATCATCAAAGATATTACGTACACTAGATTAATTTAACAGATTCTGTTCTAGACATTCAGATATTCAAATATTCACCGTAGTGCAACACATGAAATGACTATTCTAAATCTAGAGCAAACAAATTAAGATGATTATATAAACCTGGATAACAATATTACTATGCTTAGTACGGGTCGCTCTCACAAAGCCATATTTAGCAAGTTACCATTCCAAAAATGTTGGCTCACTAAACAGTGTTATAATCACAGATCCAGTGATTATACACAATCTCGTTAACCTCGAAACTACTCTTAAAGTTAACTCAAAAGCATATAACTTGATTAATACAAAAGACTCAACACGAAATACACATTATGGCACATAGACATATCATAAACTTTGAAATAGAAAGTATAAGTAGAATGCAAAGCAAAGTTGTAAGGTATGCAAGTGAAAGCTAAAGTTGATAAAACTGTATCCACTCTTTAATGGAAGTCATCAATTCCTGCAATTCCTGCGTCTGCTTTGAATTCGGTATCAACTCGTACAGAACCTCCTCTAGGATGCTATTCTTTGTGAATATCGAATAAAAGAATATTGAAGAACTAAAACTTTTATTGATAATAACAAATGCTCGAATATGTAGAGAAATCTAGTGATCGAAATAAGGTTCGAATCACTTATACATTTTCTCGCTAACACTTATGAACATAGCAAAATCTAGAAATTTTAACTCTCTATCTATGCGACACACTTATCATTCATACCACACTACATAATCAACCATACCATTGTCCACTCTCTCCAAAAAATTGGTGGGTTTTGAAACCTATTTATAGATTACGAAGGGTTACATCTATCCAAATGAAGAGTCGTGTCCATTGGCGAAGAATTACAATGCTTCATTGTGATTGGTTGAAGTGGTTTGATCTTATCCATAATGGAAAAGCACCTTTTCATGATTGGTTGATTTCCAAAAGGTGTCTTTTCATTTGGTAGTTGATGGCGGTTGATGGTTCTTATCTGGCGGTTGAAAGAAGAGAATAGTTGACCAAAAAAATGTCAAGGTCGTGACCACGAATGATTGTCATGACCGTGAATACTTGGTTGGCCACTTTCTATTGTGAAAGCTAACAAGTTACAACCGTGATATGTGTCTCACGATCGTGACATGCCTTTTTCACATGATTCCTCTTTGCGATTTCTAACGATCTTTGACATCTTCAATCCTTTGCCAAATCCTTAAGTTCCACGCATCTTTTTGCACCTTTTTCATTCCTTTTTCATAGATTTCCAACTTTAATCATTTTACCTTCAAAATTTACTTGGTACTTGAATTTGCATAAAAAAATAACTACATACCACGTGACATCGTTTATATGAAGTATAAAAATAACTCAAACTATAGTATTTAATGTGTAAAATTATCACACCCCCCACACTTAACTTTTTCCTTGTCCTTAAGGTAAATTCAACATAAGTGTAAAAATTAGTTATTCAAGTTCGTACCTTATTAGGCAAACGACTATTGTAGTGAGTACCACATTCCCACGCTGCATAAGATTCAAGTAGAAGTCTGAAATTTCCCCAAATTAGTAATGTGCAATTCATATAATCTAGTTGCATACCTTTGCCCATAATGGAGGTTCAACCGAATCGCATCTTCATATAAGCATTATATGCATACTCGAATATATCCTTCTCTTAGGCATAGTATAAAGTATAAAGGACTTAGAAAGTACACTTTGAATAATTTTCTCTCAAGGAATTTTTTTAGGTGACCTAGGATGCTAAAACACTCTTAGTAGTTGGATTTTATGCTCCATACCACTCTCCCCTTTTTTCAGTGGTTTCATTTTATGATCCATGCCACTCTCATTGTTTTCTTTTAAGCATATGTTTTTGAAGTACTTTGTACTTTGCACCCATTTTTCATGCTATGCTATTTTTCTTTTTTCACTCAATGAATGGTTGCAGTTTCTACTCCGTACCATTCCTCACCTTTTGCATAACTCATTGATTATCCTCTCTTTCTTTTGATTTTTCACTCTTAATACCCTCATCCTTTATGGATCAATTTCAAACTATCATGGCTATAGTTTCCCAACTCTTTAAACACACTCAATACTTATAGGACTTATTCAAGATTTGCATGTAAAACTCATAGTTAGAATACTACTAGATGTTACTGCACTTAAACTTATCGGTAGCATTAAACTAAAATTATACGACTTATACTAATTCATGTTGCATTGAAATGTAAATCGAAACTTACTTGGAATGTTGCTTTCGAATGTTACTCACCACTCGTCCTTGCCAAATTTATAAATGTTGTGCTAATTACACTCAATTTCAACATCCGCTCAAATTCGTAACAAAAATTTTGTTTGAAGTTTGCACTAACATCAAACTTGTAATACCTAACACTCACAATAACCTTGGACAATTGTTAGTAAAGTATAAGTATGGATAATGTTTAAATAACAATAAAAATCGAGAAAAATTTTCAAATTCTTCTATTTTTTCCATTTTATTTATTTTTTTGGATTTTTCAGGATTTTTACAAATGCCCACCCACACTAAAGATCACAATGTCCTCATTGTGGAAGAATGTATTCAATTGAAAAAGAAAAGTAAAGAAAAGCAAAGAGAAAATCCATTTTATTGAGAAGGAGAATCCAGGGGACTAGGAGTAAAATGACAATTTTGTTTTCGATAGAAGGATAATAATTTTCGAAGCATCGATTTGTTATTCTTCTTAAGAATCTTCATGTCTCTTTTCATTACTCCAAGTTCTGCTTGGCAATTGTCTAATTTTTGTTGCATGCTTACCTTCCAATCTTCCGAAGCTTCATCATCTTCTTCTTCGTCTTCTTCTACTTCAAGCATTGAAGCTTTTCCATGTCGACGGCTAATGGTTGGATTAGATCGTTCGACGGTAGAATCTTCATGAGCCAAGATTAGCTTCTTGGTGCAGTTAGAGTAGGAGTACAAAGAATATATACCATCATTCTCTTGAAGAAGTCCGGTATTCTTCAAATAAATCCCATCCATATAGAGAAAATACTCACCCAGTTGTTGGACATAGGGGAGTTCACCTCTTGCACCCAAGATGATAGTAATGATAATTTCGGCTGCTCCAATCTTGTTCCTCATGCTTGTAGAATTCTTCTTCATCATATCCCATATGATATCCATGAGTTTTGCTTTTTGCTTCATCAAAGAACAAGAAAGAACAAACAAATCTTTCTTTTGGACTTTGGTATTCTCTACTCGACAAAATACCAAAGTGGAAAGGTATTTGTGGAGAAGAAGAATGCACTCATCCTTAATAAGTTTATTAGGAGAATTTTTGGGATCGAAGACTCTCTTACCCAATAATTCTACCCAAACTCTATTTGGTTGAAAAGAATCCATCATGCTCGATGAATTAACAATTTTGAATCCGAACCAATCACCCATCATCTCTCTTGTGAAGGTGTAATGTCATCCTTGATTACGAAATTGAATCGCCTTCTTCCTTGCATCTTCATAGTCGAATGTTTATAGGAATTCGAGAATCCAATCTCGATTTTGTAAAAAACACAAATCCATAAACTTTGTGAGTCCAAGAGCCGAAAGATAAACCTCCATCTCTCTACAGAGATTCAATGTTTCCAAGAAGACCAAACCTAAGAATATCATTCCCGTGATATCCAATTTGTTAAGCTTTTAAAAGTGTTTGCCTTCTTCTCTTGTCCTTAAAGGGAAAGGATAATCATACTTCTCTTGGTATGTTTGGCTTTCTCTTCTACTTGCAAATTTCTTTAAAGGCAACTTGATTCTTTTGAAGTGTAAAGGTTAAGAAGAAAAAATTGAATGTTGAAGGTTGAAGATGAAGAATTTTTAGAGATTTTGTAAGCTTTTTGAAGATTGTGTTGGCTAGGGTTCAACATAGACCAATTTATAGAGGTTTAAGAGGTCTCTAATTGGTCATAATTAATAATACAGCCATTATTACTAAAAACTAACCTTTAATGGTGATTTTAGCCATCTGTCTCGTGTTAGATCCTGATCTGTAACGTTTATAATTTGCCTGTGTAGCGATCGTGATCTTCCTCATGATAGAAATAGAAAGTTTACTACAAATTGTCACGAGCGCAAGTTGAATGTCACGATCGTGATCTTCTTTAATTCTTCATATTTTCAATTTTTAAACTTGTACCAAAATTAACTTAGAAACACAAACGAACATTGTTAATTACAAATGATAAATATTTACTATTTTATACCTTGAATTGTCATGGTGAAGATAGCAATTGAACATCAACGTCTTGTTGTTCAAATTTTCATTTCATATTTAACACATTAAACAAACAAATAATAGATAAATAAGTAAACACATAAACACCAGTAAACAACAAACACACAAAAAGAAAAGAATATACAAGGTTCTAAACCTAAATGAAAAGAAAACGATCTATCTAGGAGTTAGTGATTCAATCATTTTATCAATATTATAATGTGACTCCTACAGATCTCTTTCAACATCATACACCAGATTGTGGATGTCGTTAATCTTGCGATGAATAGAGATTTATTCTTCCATTAAGTCATTTAACTTCATCCTAAGATTGGTTGAACTATTCCCTTCTTCCCTAGCGATTTCTCTTTCTCGCTTTTTATCAGCTTCTACTCGCTCGTCCCATGACTTCTAATCATAGGTTATCCCATTTTCTCCAATGCATTTAGTTAAAAATCCATACTTGAAGAAAACTTCCGTAGTTAATTTCGGAATTTCATCTCGTCAGTAAAGACTTCTGCAACACAAGGAATTCTCCCAACTTGTCCTATCAAATTTGCCTTAGTTCGACACCCATACGCTATCCTACCAAGATCAATTGCGGCAGACATAAGAGTCTCCATCATAATTCCTGATACGTCCACATGTATGCCATTCCAAACTACTTCTAAGATAAATAATTCTTCGGGAATGACAGTGTCGGAACTAGTCCTACCAAATAGTGCACAACTTAGATAGAAGTGTAAAGCGAGCAAACAGGGATCGCGGATCCACCGGCTATAGGCAGACTCTTGTTTGTATTTGGCTTAGCCAGTAAGGCGATTCCAAGTTGGTAATGGATCCCAACTAGGAAGCACTTTGTAGTAACAATCTTTAGGGAATCCCAAATTCTTCTCCAGTGCTTTCGTCGACAACTTATGCTTCTTCCCTCGGTGATGAAATTCTAAACAATCCATCTTATCATTCATCCATACTAACGATATTAGCATTTCAATACAATTATCTTCACTATTTCCAATGATCATGTTGGAATAGATAACGAAATTTAGAATTCTAAGGTAATACATTACCCTATCGTAGATTCCTAAATGAATGAAACTATTCTTATGGATGACATAGGAACTCGTGAATTGTGCATCTTTGATAGTTTCGAAGTGATCACCTTCCTCTCGAGAGTAAATTGGAAAAGGTGCTTCATACCACTCTTGTAGATTCGAAGGAGGAATGAGATTAGATTTGTTAGGGGGTACCATTTTGAAAAAGAAAAGGATTGAATGATTTTCAAGGTTTGCAACAAAATTTTTTCTGAAGAATAAGGATTTTTGGATTTCTGAAGTGAAGGATTATGAGAATTTCGCATTCACATATATAGAGTTTGAGAGAAACAGTAAAAAAAAATGCCAAACTACTGCAGTTTTTGCACAAGTCATGATCGTGTTCACCAGTCGCGATCGTGACTATGCAAAACAAGAAATAGAATGTTTTAACAAGGAAATTTACGAACGCGAGTATATGTCGCAAACGCTAATGGGTAAAATAGAAAAAAATCTTCTATTTGTCAAGAATTAAGATGAAATATTATGACGTATCACCTCCAAGATGATTATTTCATAATCTTTTTACATCTAAAATAAGTTTAGAAGATTGTAGAGTATAGGAAATGAAATAAATATATATATAATTAGAAAATGTACCGCATCTCTAGCAATTAGATCTCTAGAACGCACTTGCGTTCCCCGGTAACGATGCCAAAAACTTGTTCGCAAGGTTTTGAGTCTAATAATTTTGAGGGCTTATATTCTATAAAGAAGCCAAAAACCATATCTCATACTTTCCTACCGATAAGATAAATGTTTAAAACACGAACAAGTGTTGTCACTACTGCTTATCAAAATAGAAAAATGGTGACCACTGCAAGTAGACAGTTATGATGTAGTTTTAAAAAGATATCGATCCCACAGGGAAGGAACCAGTTCTAAAGATCAACAAGAGGAATGGAACAGAAGAAAATAATGTAATTTATTTTGGAGGATTCGAATGATGGATGGATAGACAAATGTATGAAAGATTATATAGATATTCCCTACGAACAAGTATAGCAAAGAAAACATGAAAAATCATTAAAGATACTACGTACACTAGATTAATTTAATAGACTTGGTTCTAAACATTCAGATATTCAAATATTCAGCGTAGAGCAACATATGAAATGAATTTTCTAAATCTAGTGCAAACAAATTATGACGATTATATAAAATTGGATAACAGTATTACTATGCTTAGTACGGGTCGCTCTCACATAACCATATTTAGCAAGTTACCATTCCAAAAATGTTGGCTCACTAAACAACGTTATAATCACAGATCCAGTGATTATACACAATCTCGTTAACCCCAAAACTACTCTTAAAGTTAATCAAAAGCATATAACTTGATTAATATAAAAGACTCAACACAAAATACACATTATGACACATAGGCATATCATTAAACTTTGAAATAGAAAGTATAAGTAGAATGCAAAGCAAAGTTGTAAGGTATGCAAGTGAAAGCTAAAGTTGATCAAACCGTATCCACTCTTTAATGGGAGTCATCAATTCCCTCAATTCCTGCATCTGCTTTGAATTCTATCTCGACTCGAACAAAACCTATGTTAGGATGCTATTCTTTGTGAATATCGAATAAACAAATATTGAAGAATGAAAACTTTTATTGATAAGTGATTTGCAATTACAATTATACAACAAATGCTTGAATATGTAGAGAAATCTAGTGATCGAAATAAGGTTCGAATCACTTATACATTTTCTCTCTAAC
Source organism: Euphorbia schlechtendalii (assembly GCA_949673415.1). Lineage (NCBI taxonomy): Eukaryota > Viridiplantae > Streptophyta > Magnoliopsida > Malpighiales > Euphorbiaceae > Euphorbia > Euphorbia schlechtendalii. Next base: position 15,604 of record CATIWQ010225285.1, on the reverse strand, counting down.
ACTTATGAACATAGTGAACTATAGATATTTTTACTCTCTATCTTTGCGATACACTTATCGTTCATACCACACTACATAATCCACCATACCATTGCCCACTCTCTCCATGAAATTGGTGGGTTTTGAAGCCTATTTATAGAGTACGAAGGGTTGCGTCTATCCAAACGAAGAGTCGTGTCCATTGGCAAAAAATTACACCTCTTCATTGTGATTGGTTGAAGTGGTTTGATCTTATCCATAATGGAAAGGCACCTTTTCATTATTGGTTGACTTTGTCTTTTCATTTGGTAGTTGATGGCAGTTGATGGCGGTTGATCACCCTTATCCGGCGATTGAAAGAAGAGAAGAGTTTACCAAAAAAACGTCAAGGTCATGACCACAAATGATTGTTGCGACCATGAATACTTGGTTGTCAACTTTCTGTTGTGAAAGTTAATAAGTCACGACCGTGATATGTGTGTCATGATCGTAACATGCCTTTTTCACATGATTCCTCTTTGCAATTTCTACCGATCTTTGACATCTTCGATCCTTTGCCAAATCCTTAAGTTCCACACATGTTTTTGCACATTTTTCACTCATTTTTCATAGATTTCCAACTTTAATCATTTTACCTTCAAGATTTACCTAGTATCTGCATTTGCATCAAAAACAACTACATACCACGTGAAATCTTTTATATGAAGTATAAAAATGACTCAAACTATAATGTTTAGTGTCTAAAATTATCATGATAATAAGTGTAATTATAAACTTATTAGCTATCTCAACTATGGTTCTATTCTTTCTTTCTACAACCCCTTTTTGTTGAGGTGTATAAAGAGCATTTTAGTTATTGTCAATTCCATGCGTTAAACAGAATTCTTCAAAATAAAAGTTCTCGAATTAATATGTATGATCCCTCCGAATTCTATAAATTTTAGTTCCTAGTTCATTCATTATCTGGTTATTGAGTTTGACAAAAGACTCAAATTTTTAATTTTGGCTACTCAACAATACTACTCATGTGAATCTTATGAAGTCATCTACTACCACCAAGGAAAATATCTTTTCGCCCATGCTCATAAGTTGAAGAGGGCTAAAGAGGTCTAAGTGTAGGAGATTTAACGGTCTCTTAGTTACAACTTTATTAATATATCTAAATGACTTTATAGCTTGCTTACCAAGTTGATAAGCTGAGCAAAGCCTATCTTTCTAGAAGCCGATATTGGGTAAACCCACAACTAATTACTTTTTGGACAATTTAGACAGAATTCTCATATTTGTATGACCCAACCTTCTGTGATAAATACACGAACTTCCTCCTTAGATACGAGACAAATGTTAATGGAGCCAGGGGATAAATCAATCATACTCATTATTAATTCTAGTAGCAAATAGAATAATAGAATCAATCTTACAATCAATAATTGAGCAACCTGCTAAGTAAAACATAACCTTTCTACCTTTTTTACAAATTTGAGATACTCTAAGCAAGTTAAACTTAAATCCTTTAACCAAAGATACCTCTTCGATTGAAGGATAAACACCCACAGTGTCATTTCCCAAAATCTTGCCTTTTCGATTATCTCCAAAGCTTACACTCTCACTTCTTTTGCACTCTAATGAGGAACTGAGTTTCATCTTCTGTCGTATGCCTCAAGCAAAATACCACATTCTAGTGTCATCAACGGATCTCAGGCTCACTTACAAAACACAATTATTTTTTCTTAGGTACCCATGCTTTTGAGCTAGGTCCTCCTTTGTTAGCAGTGCTTAGATTACTCCAGTCATACTCATCGTAATAACTATTTGTATGTTTGCATAAGATAGTTCCATGTCTACACTTTTGGTTTAGGCTAGCTCACTTTCTTCTTCAGAGAAGATTTCTTCCCCTTTTTAGAATTGCGAGTTTGGTTACTCAAAGCTGGACTGTTGGCTAGAGGAGGAACCTATTCCTTCTTCAAAGCTACTAGCTCAGCAGTCAATTCATTTAATTACTTAGTGAGCTTGTTGTTATGACCTTTATGATACTTAGTTTTTTCTTGAAGAAAGATGATATCAAGGAAAAAGGAAGCAATAGTGTCTTCTTGATCCTCACTTCTCCTCACTAGTTCCTTGATGTTATTTATTTACTTATTTATAACATCAAAGAGTACCTAGGCAAACTCTTCTATTGACAAAAGGGTTTCATAGTGTACCTTAGCTTAGGTGCTTTTCCCTTTGTTCTTCTCAGCGTTTGAGTCAGCAACGGAATGTTTGCCATTTGAGGTTGAAGCTGAAATCTCACCCTTATCTCCCTCAATCTCCATCAAGCAAAGGTTAGAGGAATTGGTTGCTTCTTCATCAAAGTATGAAGATTCTTCAGAGTCGCTCTATGTGGTAGCTAGTGCCTCATTTTTCCACCCAAACTTCTTCTTGAATTTGTCCTTCTTTCATTTAGGATAAGATGACTAGATATGAACTTTTTCTCCATAGCCAAAGCACTTTATTTCTTTGATGTATTCTTTCTTTTGTCCTTCCTCAACTCTTCATCTGTGCTGAGTTGGCTTACTTTTGCTGGGAAACTTCTACTTTTTGAATTTCATGTCTTTCTTCATGAAACACTTGAATCTTCTAGTGAGAAGCGCCATTTACTCATCTGAAAAATCTAGCGCACAAGGTAAGTAATTGATTGCTACCACATTCTCCTTGAGGAGCATTAGGTCAACATCATCATAATCCTTTAGGTCTACTTGAACACGTTCCCCATTCTTAATGATTGTACAAAATTTGGGTGGTAACTCAATAGCTAGCCATGGTTGCATGCTTTAAGATTGTATGAAGTTTTTCATTCTATTTTTCCAAAATGTGTAATACTATTCATCAAAGAGTGGAGGCTTGGTAATAGACATTCCTTCTTTAAGGAGTGTAGTCTGTCCATGATAAGAACTGTAGGAGGGATTATTAAAAGCAATCAGATTTTTAACTCATGATGATTAGTCTTTAAGTTGAGCACTTGGTCTGATACCACTTATTGGACCATCTAAGCTTTGATAATCATGAAGAGGGGGGTGAATGCAGATTAACTTGATTTATTTAGATTTCAAAACTGATTGCCAAATTATTTTAAATGTGTGTTGAGTGCAACTATTGGGCTAAAAATAAAAACTAAGCTTGAGCTGACTTAATTTACCTTCACGCTATATTGAGTAAAACTTACTCAGCTTGGAATGGTTTTCAAGTAGATATATAAAAAAGAGAAATGATGTATGAGCGCAAACACTATTAAAGATATAAAAGATAATTAATGATAGAAAACACCTAAGTTTGATCCCGGTTCGATCCCTAGCCTACCTCCATGTACAACACAAGTTAATAGTACCTCACAGTACTTTAATGTTTTGGAAATAGCAAATTGTCTAGGATAGTGAAATTAATTGAGTACTAAGTATACTCTTAATTAATGAAGCTGACTAGAGTTTGTTTAAGAAAAAACAACTCAATTTTGTTGAGTGTTTAATTAAGTTACGGCTTAGTGTAGGAAAATCTGAGTCTATGCTAAATACTACGTAGTTTAGAAGTATATCAACTCAGCTGTGCTGAGTTAGGTTTTTTTAATTAAAAGTTGTTTCCTTTGACACTAAGAAATTAAAAGACACACGTGCTACTAACAAATTCTGTGAGAGATGGAATATTCTTTAATTTTTCTTCAAGTTAAATAGCGCTGAAATTAAGGAAGATTTCTCGTGATCCTCACAAGACAAAAGGTGTCATTACGGAATGTCGGGATTCCTTCACTAAAATCCAAGATAAAAGGAATCATCTAACATGCGTCATTATTCAATATCTCCGCGCATCTCTCCCAATGTCAGCAATTTAATCAATCTGAAGATTCCACGTTGTATTATTGCGCACCTCTCTCAATCAAATTTCTATCTCTAAACATCCTGAAATCTATCTTCAATGGGAATATTCGAAAGATATGAAGAGAAGAGAAATTGAAGATCAGTGACCTCAATAAGTTTGCAATAGCTACTTTGCAAAGCTTCAAGTATAAATAGAAGACCAAAATAGACGTTCAAACTTGGTGAATCACCTTGAATTTCTTTTAGAGCTAAAACTCTATGAAATTACTCCCAGTTTCAAGAAATTCCTAACTCAAGCAATCATCAAACACCAATTCCAAATCTATTTGTAATAGGGAGAATTACTTAGATTTAACATTGTAAGGATTCAACATCTCTATAAGTTGAATTTAGTTCGCAATCTCTTCATTTAAATCCGAGTGTCAATTTGGGAAGGTTACCCAAACTTAGTTGAGTGGCAGTTAGAAAGGAAGGTATTTTTTGTAAAAGTCTGTCTACCAGCTGTAAAGGCTGCTTCGCCTAAGTAAGGAACGAACACTAGTGGAATAAAGCTTGGAAAAGGTATCTGAGGACTGGAGGTAGGCTCATGGCCGAACCAAGATAAAATTCACATGTTGAAGTTCTGAACTTGCGCTTTTTGCTTTTACTGTGTCTTGCTCATACATCATTCTATCTCTGTTTAGCGTTTTGCTTGAAAAACCAATCCTGAGCTGAGTAGAGTACTCAGCACCAGATAAAATATGCCAGCAAAGCTAAGCAGTTTATACTATTTTTATATCACAACTCAGCACGTACATAAAATCTTTACTTGGCAAAATAGAATTTCATAAATCTTTAAAAGTAACAAAGATTCACATTCACCTCCCCCCCCCCTCTACGGTTGTTTACAAGCCATCTTAGGACCAACAAGTGGTATCAGAGTAGTTGCTCAACTTTTAGACTAATCATCTTTGAGTCAAGATCTATAAATGGATTATAACAACTACGATTCCGATTCTGGTCAGGCAGTTCTCTTTAAAGAGGGGATGTCTGTTACGAGACCACCCTTGTTTATTGGTAATCACTATACATTCTAGAAAAAACACATGAAAAATTTCATCTAGTCTCAAAGCATTTAAGCTTGGCTAGCTATCGAGCTTGGCCCTAGAGTTCCCATAGTCGTGAGGAACGGAGTGCGCATTCGCGTAGATCCAAATGACTACGATGATGTTGATTTAAGGCTTCTCAAAGAAAATGCCACAGCGATTAATTACTTACACTGTGCATTAGATCTTACTGAGTTCAACAGAGTCTTAGGATGCAAGATAACATAGTAAATCTGGAATAAATTGGAGATTACCTATGAGGGGACCGACAAGGTCAAGGAGTCAAAGATTAATATCATGCTGAGGGAGTATTCCATGGGTGCAGGGTATTCAAAGCATGAATAATAGGTTCATTAACATTGTTAATTAACTGAAGAGATTGGGAAAGGAATTTACAAAAGAGGAGCTCATATAGAAGATTCTACGCACTCTTACTCTAGAGTGGGACTCTAAGAAGAGTGCCATCAAGGAAGCTTACTACCTGAAGACCTACAGCTATGATGAGTTGATAGGCACCTTGCTGACTCATGAGAAGTCTCTAAGGAAGTATTCTGATGACTCCAAGAGGAGGTGAGGCAATGAGAGAGAGGGCAAAGCCATTGCCCTGAAAGTTTATTCATCTGATGAGTCCACCAGTTTCGACTCTGATGAGAAAATGGCCCTTCTAACCAAGAATTTCAAATGCTTCATTAAGAAGGATGGGAAGTTTAACAAGAAGAAGTTTCCCAGTAAAATCAAGTCAACTCAGCACCGGCATGGAGCTGAGGAAGGACCCAACTCAAAAGCATCGGTACTTAGCTCAAAAGCATGGAGCTGAGGAAGGACCCAGCTCAAAAGCTGTGATTTGATTACTATAAGGTGTAGAAGGACAGATTCAAGAAGAGGTTCTCCAAGAAGAATGAGGTACTTGATGCCACCCAGAGTGATTCAAAATAATCCTCATTGTTTGATGAGGAAGCAAATGATTCAGCCAACCTCTATTTGATGGTCATTGAAGATAGAAAGGGTGAAGGCTCAACATCTACCTCTGGTAGAGATCAATAAACTGCTAACTTTGAAGTTGTGCATAATAAGGGAAAGGCTCCTGAAGTTGAGGTACATCCTGAAATTCCCTAATCTATGGAAGAGATCGCCCAGGCTCTCTTTGATGTTATGAAACTGACTAATAAGTTGATGAAAACATCAAGGAGCTAGCGAGGAGAAGTGATGATTTAGAAGACACCAGTGCTTCCTTATTGCTTGATATCCGCTTTCTTCAAGAAAAGCTAATTATCAAGAATGTTCAATCAACAAGCTCACTAAGTAATTAAATGATTTGAATGCTAAGATAACAGCTTTGAAGAAGAAAGGGGTTCCTCCTCCAGCCAACAGTCAACCTCTAAATAACCAAACTCGCAATTCTAAGAGGAAGAATTTCTCTAAAAAGAAGAAAGCAAGCTAGCCCAAACAAAAAATGGTGTGTGGTTTTTGTAGGAAAGCTAGATATGTCACAGTTCTCTGCAGGCATAAAAATGATTATTATGACGAGTATGACTGGTCTAATTTAAGCACTACTAACAAGGGAGGACCTAACTCAAAAGCATGGGTATCTAAGAAAATGTAACTGTTTTGTAGGTGAGCCTTAGATCCGGTGATTATTCTCTAATGTGGTATTTAGATAGAGGATGCTCAAGGCATATAACGGGAGATGAAAGTCAGTTCATCTCACTAGAGAGCAAAAGAAATAGAAGTGTCAATTTTGGAGATAACCAGAAAGGCAAGATTGTAGGCTGTGGCACTATCGATGTCTCTCCTTCAACCTAAGAGGTTTCTCTTGTCAAGGGTCTGAAGTTCAACTTGCTTAGTGTAGCCCAACTCAGCGATAAAGGTAGAAAGATTATATTCAACTTAGTAGGATGTTCAGTAATTAACTACAAGATAGATTCTACTATTCTCTTTGCTCCTCGAATCAATAATGTTTATATGATTGATTTATCCCCTGGTTCCACTAATGTGTGTCTTATATAAGGAGGACAATTAGTGGCTTTGGCACAGAAGGTTGGGTCATATAAATATGAACATTCTATCCAAATTGGCCAAAATGCAATTAGTTGTGGGTTTACCCAGCATCAGCTTTGAAAAGGATAAACTATGCTCAGCTTGCCAACTAGGAAAGTAGGTTAAGAAATCTTTTAATTCAATTAATCACGTAGTAACTAAATGATCATTGGAGTTTCTCACCTAGATCTTTTCATCCTAGTTTAGCTAATGAGCATGGGTGGTAAAGATTTTCATTGGTGGTTGTGGATGACTTCATGAGATTCTCTTGGATAGTCTTGTTGAGTAGCAAAGACGAGACATATAATCTTTTGTCAAGCTCAGTAACCGAACAATGAACAAAATAGGACATAAAATCAGTAGAATCCGAAGTGATCATGGACTTGAATTTGAGAATTTCCATTTCGAAGAATTCTGTTCAGCACATGGTATTGCCCACAACTTCTCTTCTCCCTATACGCCTTAACAAAATGAGGTTGTAGAAAGGAAGAATAGAACCATAGTTGAAATGGCTCGATCCATGCTGAGTGATAACAATCTACCAAAGTACTTTTAGGGGGAAGCTGTTAACACAGCCTGTTATATGTTGAATCAGGTTTTAATTCACCCAATTCTTGAGAAGACACCCTTTGAACTTTAGCGAGGGCACAAGCCTAAGATTGGTCATCTTAAATCATTTGGCTGTAGGTGCTTTATTCTTAACACCAAGGAGCAATTAGGTAAGTTTGATCCTAACTTTGATGAAGGTATCTTTCTAGGATACTCAACTAACAGCAGGGCATATAGAATATATGTCAAAAGAATAGGCCTTTTAGAGGAGTCTATGCATGTGGATTTCGATGAAACTAACAATGAAGATAGACATCCATCTAATGAAGATGAAGGAGTACCCCAGCAAGTAGATCCACTCAGTATGCCACTCTCTATGCTACCTAACCCAGCACAAGAACTTGAAGCTGAGGAAGCTAAAGATGATGAGGATCATTCTATCGACTTCAACGATAGTGAAGATCAACCTCCACCTTAGCATCCCGTTATCGATCCTCTAACAGTTGATCCAAGTCTTCTAAGAGAGATTAGAGTTCATCGTAACCATCCACTAGATGATATAGTTAATGATGATCATAATCCAGTGATGATGAGAGGTCAGCTCAGCAGGATGATGAGTTATCCATCCTTCATATCATTGATCAAACCCAAGAAGTTTGAAGATGCAGAAGGAGATAATTATTGGATGATCGCAATGCAAGAGGAGCTGGATCAGTTCAAGCGCAATGATGTTTGGGATCTAGTTTCAAAGTCGAAAGGGAAATCAATTATTAGAACAAAATGATTTTTCAAGAATAAGCTAGATGAAGATGGCTCTGTTGTTAGGAACAAAGCTAGGCTTGTTGCACAAGTCTACAACCAGCAAGAAGAAATCGATTATGATGAGACTTATGCTTCTGTAGCCCGGCTCGAAGCTATTTGAACCTTGTGCACTTTCGTATCTCATATGAACTTCAAATTATTTCAAATGGATGTTAAGAGTGGATTCCTAAATGAATTCATTCAAGAAGAAGTCTATGTTTGTCAGCCTCCAGGCTTTGAAGATTCAAAGAATCCTGAGCATGTCTTCAAACTGAAGAAAGCTCTCTATGAATTGAAGCAGACTCCTAGAGCTTGGTTTGAGAGGCTGACAAATTTCTTAATTAGTAAAGGCTATGAAAGAGGAAAAGCAGATACAACTCTATTTATTAGGTGAAGGAAGGAAGATGTTTTGCTAGTCCAGATATATGTTGATGATATCATATTTGGAGCAACCGATGAGAAGTTGTGCAAGGAGTTCAGCAAGCAGATGAACAGCGAGTTTAAAATGTCTATAATGGGAGAGCTCAATTTCTTTCTTGGTCTTCAAATCAAGTAGATTGAAGATGGAATTTTCATCAGTCAGGCTAAGTATGCCAGAGAAGTCTTGAAGAAATTTGATATGGGGCATTCGAAGCCATTGTCCACTCCCATGGCCACTGATACTATCCTGAGTAAAGATGAAGCTAGAATACTTGTGGATAGCAAGTTCTACAGAGGGATCATTGGTTCTCTTCTTTATCTCATCGCTAGTAGGCCAGACATATAGTATGCTGTATGGTACAGTGCTCGTTATCAAACTGATCCTAGAGAATCTCACTTAGCTACTATTAAGAGAATTCTTAGGTACTTGCAAGGCTCAATTGAAGCAGGTTTGTGGTATCCCAGCAGATCAGACTTCACTCCTAAGGGATTCACAGATGCTAATTATGGAAGAGACAAGATTGACATGAAAAGCACAATAAGAGGATGTCATTTCCTTGGAGAGTGTTTTGTCTCATGGTATAATAAGAAGCAAACTTTCATTGCGTTGAGTACAGCTGAAGCTGAGTACATGGCAGCAGGAAGTTGTGTAGCATAATTGCTACGGATTAAGCACCAACTGGAAGCAATTGACCTATCCAAAAATCTAATTCAGCATGGCAGGATGAAGCATGTAAACATTGGACATCACTTCAATAGGGATCATGTGCTATGAGGAGATGTCAAGCTGGAGTATGTTCCTTCTAAGGAACAATGCGCTAACATTTTCACCAAGCCATTACCAAAGGAGTAGTTTTGTGTTCTGAGACAATTAATTGGTATGGCTAATCCACGTGACACATGGATAACACCATCAGTATTTTAATGTAACGGTGTGAGGAATAGTTTCACGGTTATTTTCAAACCTCTATGTTTTCAAAAAAGACGTGCGTTTAAATAGGAATCGTTTCTATTGATCACAAGGTTTTGACTATATTTATTTTGAGGGCTTATATTTGGTGATGAAGCCAAAAACCTTGTTCCCCACATTTCTACCGATAAGATAAAAGTTCAAAATGCAAACAGGTGTTGTCAATACCGCTTATCAAACTAGAAAAATGGTGACCACTGCAAGTATACAGTTTCGATGAAGTTTTAAAAGATATCGATCCCACAGGGAAGGAACCAGTTCTAAAGACCAACTAGAGTTATGGGTAAACGAAAATATGGAATTTATATTGAAGGGGTCTAGATGATAGACGGATAAATGGATAGACGTATGAACAGACTAGAGAAGATGTAAAATATAGAGATATTTCTACGAATAAGTTTAACAGTGAAAAATATGCAAAATCATTAAGAATATTTTGTACACTAGATAACTTCAACAAATAAGGTTCTAGAAGCCCTAATGTTCAATAATTCACGGCAGAGCAACACATGGATGACTTTTCTAAATCTAAGGTAAATGAATTATGACACTTATAAGAACCTGGATAACTATATTACTATGCTTAGTACGGGTCGCTCTCACATAGCCATATTTAGCAAGTTACCACTCCAAAAATGTTGGTTCACTAAAAAGCGTTATAATTAAAGATCCAGTGACTACACACAATCTTTTTAACCCCGAAATCACTCTTAAAGTTAACTCGAAAGCATATAACTTGATTAATGTAAATGAGGCAAAATGAATTACTCTTTATGACACAGACATATCATAAACTTCGAAATAGAAAGTATAAGCAGAAAATAAAGTAAAGTTGTAAGGTATACAAGTGAAAGCTAAAGTTGATCAAACCGTATCCACTCTTTAATGGGAGTCGTCAATTCCCCGCAATTCCTGCGTCTACTTTGAATCCAGTCTCGACTCGTACAGAACCTCCGCTAAAATGCTATTCTTTGTGAATCTCGAATAAAAGAATGTTGAAGAACGAAAAAACATATACTGATAAGTTCTTTCCAATTACATTCATATAACAAACGCTCAAATTTGTGTAGAAATATAGTGATCGAAATAGGAATCGAATCACTTATACATTTTTCTCGCTAAGACTTTGAACGTAGCGAAATCTAGATATTACACTCTCTATCTTTAAACGCACACTATCATTCAATGCCTTCTAATCATGCCATAACCATGCACCACATGTGCCATGAAATTTGTTAAGTTTTGAATCCTATTTATAGAGTGTGAAGGGTTGCTTCTATCCAAAAGAAGAGTGGTGTCCATTGGTGAAGAGTTGCATCACTTCAATATGATTGGATGCAAAGATTCATCCTCATCCATAATGGAAAGACACCTTTTCATGATTGGTTGACTTCCAAGAGGTGTCTTTTTGGTTGGTAGTTGATGGCGGTTGATCATTCTTATCTAGCGATTGAAAGAAGAGAAGAGTTGACCAAAAACCGTCAAGGTCGTGACCGTGAATGTATGTTGCGACCATGAATACTTGTTTGGTAACTTTCTATTGTGAAGGTTAAAAAGTCACAACCACGATATATGTGTCATGATCGTAACATGCATTTTCACATGATTCCTCTTTATAATTTCTACCGATCTTTGATATCTTTGATCCTTTGCCAATTTCTTAAGTTCCACGCATCTTTTTGCACCTTTTTCACTCTTTTTCCATAGAATTCCACTTTTGTTCATTTTACTTCCAAGATTTACCTAGTTTCTGCATTTGCATCCAAAACAACTACATACCACGTGAAATCTTTTATATGAAGTATAAAATGAAACAAAATCAAATCGTTTTATATTTGAAAATGTCATGATAATAAGTGTAATTATACACTTATCATCTATAAAAACTCACCGTTTTACTAAGGCGGTTAATATTACTCAAATCTCAGCATTCATTTTCATCTTGAGATATGGTAACACCATGTGTCCCTAACTTCATAAGAAGGTTACTTGCTTTCTGAATTTTGAAATCTAAAGCATTCGAACCCTAATTCCGCTTTTCTATCAATCCTTTTCCAAAACTTCACAAATGGCGATTACCAGAACTACTTTTAGACTCAAGAACACAACATCGATGAAGCTAGTTATCATTGCCGAAGGGAAAACAGAGAATCTTACCTTGCAAGAGGGAACCCTTTACACAAAGGTGAAATGGGTAGATAATCTCGATTTTGGTCCTATGTATGAGGTGGACTATGAAGGGCTAATGCTTAATAAGATCATGCAATTGTCAAGTAGCAACACCTGAGTTCATTTATGAAGATGGAGGGTCCTGCCATCACAGAGCTCATCAGAGCTTTCTATTCAAACCTCTACACCATCCAAGGGTTTGATAATGTTCTAATGATGGATTTCAGAGGCAAATACACCCTCATCTATGCTAGATTGATTGGGATCATCCTCAATATGCCCAAAAAGGGCACTCAGCTCAGAAGAACCGGTGATGAAGACATCTTAAACATCCCTGAAGATTGGGAGCTCCCGACAAATTGCATTTCAAGGGAGATAGCAACAAGCGAGCATGAGCTGGACCGCGATGTGCCATGAACTGGTGGTGAAGATGCTGCTACCAAAGATGGGCTTTATGACTAGCTACACCTATTTTAAGAGGTGTGTGGTCTACTATATGGTAGATGGTAAAAAGCTAAACTGACCAGTGGTGATTCTTCACCATTTGAATAAGCTGACTTCCGTCTATCACTATGGTTACCTCATTACCGAACTTATGAGGGTAGTGAAAGTGGACATAACTCAGTTTTTGGGGGAGTCCGGTGATACGATTTTTCCAATGAAGAAGAAATTTGAGATGGCACACTTTAGTAAACTCGTTCACAATCAGGTGCATACTAGGTACAATAGAGCACAACAAAAGAGTAAGCTTAAGTGCGTACCGACAGTACTGCCTGTAGACATCCTGAAGGAGGATGAAGATGGATTTATAGTGGATTTCAATGACATTGATGATTCTGACAAGGCTCCCATAGCCAGCATCGTTGAGAAAGTCACCACCGCCTCCTCTCCCAAGAAGAAGGCTACTTCCTCTAGGGCCAGGGGAAAAACCCTACAAAATCCAAAACCGATGAGGCCCCTGCTTAGCCTCAGTGATGAAGAAGAAAAATGAACACCAAAACCTATACCCAAAGAGAAGCGGAGGCCAAACTCCAAGCTAAGCAACATGCGGAGGAACAAGAAGAAGTGGCTGGGTCTGATGAGTCCCTGCACCAAAGAAAGTGTAAATTGTGTATTCTAAGTATTTAGAGGAATAAGGTGAGGCCAAGAAGTCATGAGAAGAGGACACTCTAAATCCTAATGCTGCAACTGAGGTTCAAGAAGCATTTACCAAAGTTAAGGGCACCCAGCGCAAGCATTTTGCCACCACAAGACCCCTACAATGTAATGTGCATATGGTGAGCAGCAAGAAGGATGTTGGAGACCCTCTCCCTAATTCTTGAGGAGTCTGATCCTCAGGAACCCAACATCCCCACACCCTCTTTCACTCATGTTGAGGAATCCTCAACTCAACATGAGCAACCTCAAGCTGACCCATCCTTGGGTCAAACAGCTAACCCAAAGGTTCCTAAAATTCCTCCCCTCCCCTTCTCTTGTAAATCCTAAAATCCCATCTTCTCCTGTAAATCTTCAAATCCCTCAATTTCTACTCCTGTAGATTCCGAAAAACCAACTGTAAATTCTTCTCCTCCTTCCAATACTGTAATTTCTCCTATCCAAATTCCTTCTTCACCAGTTAATACTCAAAACTCACCTATTCATATTTCTTCACCCACAAAGAGCCATAACTCATTTTCTCTGAGTCATTCACCAGTCAATAGTCCTTCTACCCATTCTTCTCCTGTAAATTCTCAATCAAACCATTCCCCAAACTTCTTCAAATGTAAAAACTTCTGAACCACCCTCTTCTTCAAACCCATCCTCTACCCCCCCCCTTAACCCCTCTGGTTAGGGAAGTTCCCAATGCTGAGACTACACTCAGCATGGAAAAGCAAGTGGTCAGACTACTGAGGCAAATTTTACAGCTCGTGAAGCAACTGAACCCAGCAGAGAGCCACTTAACGAGGATTTGGCTGATGCTTCTTTCTTAGCTGAAATCACAGAGTTAGCTAGGATGAAATTTGCTGCGCTCAAGATGATTGCTAAGTTAGACGGAGAAGTAAGAAAAGTGCTGCTTTCTCATGAATTGATGGACTTATCCTCCAGATTGAAGGCAAAATTGCCTGAGTTCGAACAGCACACAAGTGTGCCTAGTGAATCTCTATACTTTGAAGAGTTTGAGAGGATCCAGTGTAGCTTGTTGGCTATTCGAAGTCATTTGGCAAAAGAGAGTGCCAAAAGTTCGGTGGATAAGATGGCCCTAATTCTTACAAGGTTGACGCATTCTACAGCCCAGCTTGGGGCTGCAATCACATTTATCCCCACGTCTACTGCAATGGCTAATGATGTTGTAAGAAAGATAAAGGGTTGTGTGGATGTTACTACTGAGCAGCTGAGTTTCTTGGGTACCAAAATTGATACTCAAGTAACACAGATCCATAAACTAGGCGAGGAGCAGGCTAAAATAAAAAGATTGGTCGATCACAAGATCAAGAATGTTTTCAAAGAGATGGAAACTACAAAGGATGTTGGCCACAACATCACGAAGCTGGTTGAGACCCATTCAAAGTTCTTGCTACTTCATGATAACAAACAAGATGAGATGATGAAGCTACTGAAGGAAATCTCAACAAAGATGGATAAGACCCCTATCATTAACCTTAACTCTTTGTATAACAAAATGGACACCATCCAACGAGAGGTCAATGAGCACGTAACAGAGAAAGTCTCCTCCTCGTAGAAGTTTCTTGTATCTACCATGGGGAAGATTTTTCCAGACATGACTACTCCCAGTATACCTTCTACAGAGTCTTTGTGCCCGGAGACCGGAATGATTATTCACACAAAGCTGAATGTCATCAAGCTCAAAGTGAAAGATCTGCAGAAGATGGGCGAATTGGATGCAAAGGACATATATTAAACTGCAAAGTGTATCTCATCTATTGGTGTTCGCCACTTTTCTACTAATAAGATAAAAGTTCTAAATTGAACAGGTGTTGTCAGTACCGCTTATCAAATAGAAAAATAATGATAATTGTAAGTATACAGTTGCGATATAGTTTTAAAAGATATTGATCCCACAAGGAATGAATTCAGTTTTAAGGATCAACTAGAGTTATGGAACAAATTAAATAAGATAAATTGTAGGGTTTTGGAATGGTGGACTGATGAATAGATAGATGCATGAACAGATTAGAGAAGTTGTAACCTACATAGATATTCACTAAGAATAAGTATAGTAGAGAAAAACATGCAAAATCATCAAGAATATTTCTTACACTAGATAACTTTAACAAACACGGTTCTAAACGCCCAAATATTCAATAATTCACTGCAGAGCAATACATGAAATGACTAATCTAAATCTAGGGTAAACTAATTATGACACTAATAAAAACCTGAATAACAATAATAATATTCTTAGTACGAGTTGCTCTCATATAGCCATATTTAGCAAGTTACCACTCCAAAAATGTTGGGTCATTAAACAACGTTATAATCACAGATCCAGTGATTATACACAATCTTGCTAACCTCGAAATCACTCTTAAAGTTAACTCAAAAGCATATAACTTGATTAATATAAGAGACGCAAGATGAAATACTCGTTATGACACATAGACATATAATAAACTTCAAAATAGAAAGTATAAGTAGAAAATAAAGTAAAGTTGTAAGGTATGTAAGTGAGCTAAAGTTGATTAAACCGTATCCATTCTTTTAATGGGAGTCATCAATTCTCGCAATTCCTGCGTCTACTTTGAATT
>CATIWQ010225269.1:0-16333 GCA_949673415.1 Euphorbia schlechtendalii | reverse complement strand
TTAGAATACCCCCACGAAGGGAATAAAATATATTCCCGGATAACAGACCTCACATTTTACCATGCGATCATTTTCACTAATAAAATTGACCAACATACGTGTAAATAAAAATGAACTATTTTTATTTAAATTAACAACTTTAAGTCGCCGATGTTTTAATTAGGCCATATGAGCCTCGCCAAAATCAAATCGAACATATGTTCCATATCATGTGCTAACCTTAGTGGATGCAGGTTAGATGTATGTTTAGGATTTATTTTCCTTCGGGTATTGCACATATTTTACGGGAAATGTAATTAATAGGATAGCGGGCGGTTGCATCCCCCAATTTTTGAAGCCTTGTAATTTTCACTTTTCCACATTTACTTTTCGCATTTACTTACGGTTTTGTGGATGGTTTATTTTTCCGCTTTGTGAATGATTTATTATTTTGCAATACGTGAACCATGCATTTAACTCCAAAAACAACCTAAGTGCGAATATGCATAATTAAAAGAAAACGGTTTTCTGTAGATGTAATATATTGTGATCACTTAAGAAATAAGCAACTTATCCCGGACTCGAATCTCTGTGTCTTGGTGGGCCATCCCCCGGATGTTAAGCCTCATAGGACTCTAATTCCTGGAAAGAGCTAATCTAGGTGGTGACTCCACACTGAGAGACGATTGATTCAGGTTCGAACCGATCTAAAATGTTTTCGCCTTTTTCTCTTTTTAACCTTTTTTCTCCCGAGTCCCTGACCCGGTGCCTTTTCTTCTTTTTCTAACACCCCGATGGACCGCGCCTCTCATCCCGCGCGCTCTCAGCCCACCGCTCCGTGTCATCCGCTCACACCTGTGTGGCCATCCAACGCGCATAGTAGGATTTGAAGCTCTCACCCTGCTCTTGCCTTATAGCCTCCAGATGTTTCATTATGGTTTCCATTTGAGAGTTGAAACCATAATGGCCCATCATAGCTTTAGTAAGGCTATTCCAATCTGTGGCTATATATAGCGGGAGGTTGTTATACCATTCATTGAATGGGTGACCCAAGGCGATGACGAAGAGCTTAGCCATCATTCATTCGCTGACCCTTAATACCCTCATCATAGTCTAATAATGTGTTAAGTGAGCGCGCAGGTCACCAGATCCCATGTACTTTTCAAACTATAGCATTACAAAGTTTGGGGGCAAGATATCTTCATCCTTGATTGTTGGTTGGGTAGGAAATGTGTTCCTTAGGTGGCCACCATGAGTGGCCAAGAATTGTTACCACAATTCCACCATGCTTGGTTGTTGGAGGATGGCATTCCTTGTGTTCGGATAGAGACCATATTGACCCTGGGGAATGCTGTAAAATTGGGCAGTTGAGGTGCCTAGAACTATGAGGTGACTGACGTACTCTAGTTAGGAATAGGCTATTGGGTTATTCCTTGATAAAACGGTTGGTGCGAACGCTGGGTGGATAGGTTTCCCCTGGAAGAATTGGTGACTAGATTGCTGCTAGAAAAATCAGTGAAGTTGAATCCTAGCAAACCAATTTGGGCTTGGTTCTGACTTTGTCTTGCCCTAAACTGGTAAAAGGCAGCAGGAGTAGAGGACACTACATGCGAAATAGGAGGTCCCCTTGTTGGATTGACGTTGTTAAGGGTGAACTCCGGGCTAGACACTATATTCTGGGTCCTCCCAACATGTTGGTAAATGAGTGATGCTAGCTATTCCCTGTTGGCAAAGGCATCCAAGGCAGTTATAGTTTCGG
The DNA here is from genome assembly GCA_949673415.1 of Euphorbia schlechtendalii. NCBI lineage: Eukaryota > Viridiplantae > Streptophyta > Magnoliopsida > Malpighiales > Euphorbiaceae > Euphorbia > Euphorbia schlechtendalii. Next base: position 14,595 of record CATIWQ010225269.1, on the reverse strand, counting down.
TACTCACTGATAACTGTTTAGAATTTTGCCCCGTAAGGACGAGTTGATCATCCCTTTCACCTTCTTGTGGATAGGATATGACAGTCATGTGCTGAACTAAATCTGAATCAGAACTCGAGCCCTCACTTGAGTCAGTATATGGAACCCCCTCCAGATTGGCCATGATAGGAGAAACACGGATCAAGCGATGAGCAAGCCTCTTCCAAGGCCCTTTGATACACAAGCAGAATATTAGACCGTGCATGTAAGATTCGTGATATGATTCGTGATGTGGGAATTGCATGAGATATTTAATGTTATGGCTACATTCTAAGGGGGTTAGCATACCATGATGTGAAATCGTTAGGTAAAAATGAAAACAAGAGGAAATGAAAATCCAACATCAGGGGTTGGATTTGAGATTTGTACAATGTCTGTGTGACATCATAAGATGAGTGGTGTAAGTGAGGTGACCAAGTTACTGTGTGGTAATAGGTTAATAGTTTGAGATTCCATACTACGACTAGGTATCATGAGGAGGTCAAAATTATTTCGGGTGAGCAGTGCGGCATACCCTAATGAGATGAAAACAACTACCATATGTAGCTATCTAATGAATTATTTGGCTAATTTTACCCAATTAGGGTGGAGTTTTGGATGCCTATGTGGTCACCGCTATTTGTGGGTATGTGGTGATGCATGAATTATTGCCCCGTGTGGGCGAATGAGCCGGGTATGAAGCGTATACCCTTGAAGATTTGGTAAGGTAAGACTTTTCAAGTAAGTTAGTCTCGTCAGGGCTTAGGTTAGGACATCAACTAGGATATCCTTTAATGTGGGAAATGGTTTGGGCAGGTATTTTCCCCGTTTGGGCTTTTGGTGGGTATAATTTCCCCGGAAGGGTTGTGAGTTGGACGTTGAGTGGGCATCTTGAAGGTAATATGTGAGATATATTATCGCCCTTTGTGGGCTAAGTGTTGAATGTCGAGTGCACATCACGTAGTAAAAGAAAGGCATGTTTGCCATGTACAAGCTGATAGTGGGATGTCAAGTGGACATCTCGCTGAAAGGGGTAAGTGATGTTTCTAAGTGTTTTTATGTTGTCTTAGTGTCAACCAATCCTAAGTATGTGTGATGCCGATTTGGCATGATGATGAGAGGATCCTATGTTATCTCATTTTAATATGATGAGTGTGTGCTTTCAAGTATCTGTACTGAGCTTCGTGGTTAGCATGACATTTGTACAATAATAAGTACATAATACATAGCGTGCAACATTTAATCTTCCAACCATATAACTCCAGCGCGTAGGGTTTTTGTCTAGTCTCTATCCTAAGTTTGGTTCATCTTAGTACCACGAAGATACTAAGGAGCGCACTTGCAAAAAAATACAATGCATGGTCATTGTTGGTTAACACCCTAGGGAAAATGCCTATGGCTTATTTACACGAGGTTTGTAAATGGGTTGTTGACATACAAGGTTCTTGTTGCACTAATGTACACTCCAAGCCTCTAACGAGGAAGATAAATGCGAAATGGCAAACAGTGCTCCACTCGCTCAAATTCTATCTTTTCTCAGGGAGGTAGATTAGTACAAGAGAAAGCTTTGCGATAATAGGGGTACCTTAGACTTATGGGCTAATCCCTTCTATTGTAATGCGTTATTAAAATATGTCACAATTAAGAGAATACAGAATAATGTGATCAATAATTTTTAGCACTTATCCAAAATCTAAAATCTTTGAAAAAACAAGTGTTAGAAAAATCACCAGCAGAGTTGCCACTGTGAGAGGATGACACGGAGCGGTGGGCCGAGAGCGAGCGGAGATGAGAGGCGCGGTCCACCGGGGTGTTTGAAAAGTGTAAAGCACTAGGTCATAGACCAGAGAAAGGTTCAAAGAGAGAGCGAAAACATTTTTAGATTGTTCAAACTCGAATCCACCATCTCTTAGTGTGGAGTCACCACCTGGATTAGCTCTTTCCAGGAATTAGAGTCCTATGAGGCTTAATGTCTGGGGGATGGCCCACTAAGACACAGAGATTCGGGTCCGGGATAAGTTGCTTATTACTTATGTGATCACATTATATTACATCTATAGGAAACCGTATTTCTTAATTGTGCATCTTCACAGTTATGTCAATTTCAAGTTATAGTGCATGATTTAACTTATGTGCAAAAAGTAGTTAATCCATACACAAAGCAATAAATAAATGCGATAAGTAAATGCGGAAAAGTAAAGATTAAAAATTACAAAACCTCGGGGGATGCAACCGCCTACCTAATCTATTAATTACATTTCCTCAAAAATATTTGCAATACCCAAAGGAAAAATAAATTCCAAGGTATACATCTAACCTGCATCCACAAAGGTTAGCACGAGATATGGCACATATGTTCGATTTGATTTTGAGAAGGCCTGTGTGGCCTAATTAAAACGTCGATGATTTAAAGTTATTATTTCAAATAACAATGATTCATTTTTATTTACACGTACATTGATTAATTTTATTAGTGAAAATAAACACATGGTAAAATATGAGGCCTGTTATCCGGGAATAATTGGTAGAAAGAAATTACGAATGTAGAAAGAAAATTAAAAAATTTACAATAATGATAAATAAAACAATTCTTAGGTCCATAAAAAGATGAAGCAGACGATGAGTACGGAATCCGTAGTTCTAAGAACTCAAAGACTTACTCTTTCGGCATGAATCCACTTCGGCGAATCCGTTTGATCCAGGGAGCGTTCCTAGTTCATTTTGATTTGGTTGTGGTTTGATTGGAAAATAAGTGTTTATTTATGCAAGAGATAATCAGAGTTGGGTTCAAAATTTGTTTTAGACCCGATAATATCTGAGGATTTTTAAGAAATGTAGGAAGAAGAATGATTTATAAATAATTAAGATTTGGGATCCAAATGTGTTTTGGATCCAAACAATTGAAAGAAAATATTTTTGATGTTTCTCTCGTTGTTTTTTCCTCTGAAAATCAGATTTTGCTCTAAAATTTCCCACCCACTTTAATCCAAAAAAGTTCAACTATTTATAGGAGAAAACACCCGAAAATAAAAAAACACAAGAAAATTTGGCGACCTTGCCAAAGAGTTTGGACTGGTGACCTCGCCAGCCTTGCCAGACTCTTCGGTGAGCCTCGCTAGAGTCTGGCTAAGGTTCGCCAGACTTTCTGGCTAGGTAGGCTCCGGATCCGGTTTTCCATGGCCTTTTCGGATTTTTTGTGTATTTTCATTATTTTTTAATTAACTTCTGAATTAAAGAAAAAAATTAAATAATTTTATTAGAAAATTCCTTTTGGATTTAGAGATGATGAAGACTCCCATGTGTGATCCAAGCACAAAAATCCCGGAAAGCCGTCATCATTGAACGCGTGAGCTGGTACAGAATCCCATGCTCACAATATCCATCTCCGGATGTATTAACAAAAACTCTCTCCTTCATTCTGCTAGTTAATCAAGATAGTAATTAAACATGCAATAGTTGTAAGGAAAAATTTTAAAACTTAAAATTAACCTGTAGATCTCGTAAGCATCCCATGATTGATACAATCTAAGTTAAAATGTTTTATAGATGCTTTTAGGTTCATAAAACATATAAAAAAACCTAGCATCTAAAGATTGAAGCATTACCAGTTGATGCATGCTTTCTCTCTTTTGGTAGCAGTGTTCCCTTTGAGTATTTCAATAGCACTTTGTTAGCACGAGCTTCCAAACTAGGAGAGCCTCTATTATTGATCCACATGGATCTTCACCAACCAAAACCTCGTGGAGGAGGAACCCTTCAATAGATAGTAGCTACTAGACCACTCGAAAATCAACCCAAAAATAATCCCAATGGCTAACATGAAAAAGAGCCTTCAATAAGAATTCATCGATTATTTGGAGAAACTCATGAAGGATCTTGCACAACAAAAGAAGAAGCGAGAGTCAAATCCTGAGAGAAAATCTTAGCTTAAAGCTATTTTCAGTTGTTCTTGTATATTAATAAAGAGAGGAGTTGGAGGCCTATTTATAGGGAAAAGGGGGAGTGTCCGACTCCCCTTTCAACAACTACATGGGATGGGATAAAATCCCATCACATGTCTATCGGGTCAGCCGCGCAGGTCAACAAAGGGAAGCCCTAGCAAGCTTCCCTTGTTACGCCGCAAGCCCAAGCTTACGGCTCGCGTAAGCGCTACAATGGGCAGCGATTGCAACCTGCTAGCTTTTCAGCTAGAAGGGTAGTCGGGCGAGCCCCACTATGAATAACCCGTGTTCATTTGGATCCCACTCGCAACGTGAAAAATTTTGTTGCTCACTCTCTATAATTTTCCCTATTTCCTCTTTATTCCTTTTAATTATTAATTCGATTCAACCAATTAATAATTATTCCACCGAACTTGACAGCTTATATTTTCGGCATAGACCGAGTCTATAGGTTCTTTACTTTGTCTGATGAAGACCCAAAGTGTGTGACCTCATAGGATCCAAAGTATAGAGCAGTTAGTTGTTAACCTTAACTTGGCTTCCCATCCGAGAAACTTTAGACTCAGTGCTCCAAACCAATATGGAAACCGATAGCTATAGACGATCAATTGGACTTTCTAGAAAAGTTGTATGATCCTGATACTTGGAGTGTCACATGCTTGTTACTTAATCTAATTCTGCAGTAATAACCAATACAATACGCTCCTTCCATTAGGTAAAGTACCATCTAGTTTATTGAGCTCATATTAAGTGTTAGCTCATGTAATAGCTGTAGCTATCTTGGAATTAGACTTGTTCTTGAAGAACACCACTCGGCCATTATGTATCAACATTGACTAGAAACCATTCTATCAATCTCATGCATTGATCAAAGGTTTATGAGTGTGTCACTTCAACAAGGGACCCTAAGGTACATCCCCCATTATATCACTATATCAAGAGCGATGGATCTCATCTTGATACACAGCTTACCAAAATGTGATCGTTGCTATATCTGTAATCACCCATATCATCATGATTGACAGGGTATGAATAAGTATGATCCGAAGTATAGCAACTCCTACACAAGGTAACCTGTATCTCAAGTCTGAGGATACTTATACTGCTACTGCAATAAGACATGACACCAACACATGGTTATAGTTATTTCCCAGTGTCTATCTTGTAGCGGCCTCTAATGTATTACCTAAATACATTCATGTGTTAACTCAAGGTACCACCTTCAGCTCGTGAGATCGGCTGCTTGGATCTAATCCAATGAGTAAGCCTACACATGCTAGTCTGTCCATTCTATTAATGTCCAGTCTCAATGAAACTATGACTAAGGATATTTAGACTATTCATAGAAACACTTATGTGAAGTTCTCACACCACATAACTCTCACTATATCCTCGCACTTTTATGCTATGAAGTAGTCATGGACTTTGTCTCATCAATGCGCATATACATATTAAATATTATAGATATATTACACCAGTGAGATACATCAATAAATAGAAAGCACTGATAAGCAACAAAGATGCCTTAATTATTATTAATAATAATTCGAAACCATTTCTACATTATAACTAATAAAGATATATTACCTTAATTGCCTTTAGGCCATACATCATGTCTAATAATCTCCCATTTGCACTAAAGCCAATTGCTCATGTGCCTCATACCATACTCTTTAACATAATGGTCATGTTTAACTTGAGTCTATGGTTTAGTTAGCCCATCCGACAGATTTTGATCCATTGGGACGTGTTCTAAGCTTATATCCTTTCTAGTTACCATCTCTTGTAGGAGATAGTACTTTCTAAGTATATATTCATTTCTATGATGAGACCGTGGTTCCTTCACCTTAGCAATAGCCCCATTGTATCGTAATAGACTACTATTAGATTTACAATGCTAGACACCACATTGAGATCACAAATAAATCCATTAAGCCACATGGCTTGCTTAGCAGCTTCTAAAGAAGCTAAATACTCAAATTCTATGGTTGAATCGATAGTCGTATACTGTTTGAAACTTTTCCAAACAACTACCCCTCCATTTAACATAAAATCATAACCTGACTATAATTAATAATCATCCCTGTTAGATTGAAAACTCACTTGGGTGTATCCCTTCAAAGTGAGATCACCTTCTCCATATACTAAAAACATATCCTTAGTCATGCGTAAGTACTTAAGGATACTTATAACAGCCATCTAGTGCTTCTCACCTGGGTAAAATTGAAATTTGCTCATGACGCTCAATGCGTATGAGATGTCAGGCCGAGTGCATACTATAGCATACATGATGGACCCTATTGCTAAGGCATAGGGTATTCCATTCATGCGTAGTCCCTCCTCTTGTGTTCTCGGACACTCTGATTTAGAAAGGTTAATCCCATGAAACATTGGGAGATAACCATTTCTTAACTGCTCAAGGTTAAATCTAGCAAAAACCTTGTCTATGTATATACTTTGTGAAAGACCTAGCAGTCATTTGGATCTATCTTAGTAAATCTTGATACCAAGTATCAAAGCTGCTTCTCCAAGGTCTTTCATGAAAAACTTCTTTGACAACCATTACTTAACTATCTGAAGAAAAGGAATATCATTTCCTATCAATAATATGTCATCGACATATAATACAAGGAAAACAATCGCACTCCCACTAGCCTTCTTATATACACAGGGCTCATTAACATTTGACACAAAAATCAATTTCTTGGATTGTCTCATCGAACCTAATATTAACTCCTCGATGCTTGCTTAAGTCCATAAATGGACTTCTGCAACTTACATACCTTACATCCATCTTTAGATGTAAAACCCTCAAGTTGTGCCATATACACATCCCTATCCAGATTCTCGTTAAGGAATGCTATTTTCACATACATTTGTCAAATCTCAAAATCGTAATGAGCGGCAATGGTAAGGAGTATCCTTATAGACTTTAGCATGGCCACCGGTGAAAAGGTCTCATCATAGTGAATGCCTTCTTTTTTATTGTACCCTTTTGCAACTAGCCTTGCTTTATAGGTAACTATGTTACCGTCCATGTGAGTTTTCTTCTTGAAAACCCACTTACATCCTATGGGTCTAATCCCACTTAGAGCATCAATCAAGCTCTAGACTTGATTTTCGTACATGGAGTCCATCTCCGATCTCATGGCTAAAAGCCATTTATCAGATTCTAAGCCTTCCATTACTTCCTTGTAAGTCCTAGGCTCATCATCTTCCCTAAGGAAGAGATATTAATCATCAATGATGGGAAACCTGTATCGCTCGGGAGAGATTGGAGCCTGGCCTGACCTACGCAATGTCAGTGTTATTATAAGCTATTCCATGCTTACACTATCTTGTGTATTAGGTGTAGGTATAATCAATTGATTGTTCATTTGATCTTCTTGAGTGCCTAACTCAAGATTTTTCCCATTAGCTTTCACAAGTGTATGCTCCTTCTTGAGCAATTGAGCATTTCTGGAACATGAACTTTTTGTTCCTTGGGATCATAAAAGGTATACCCTATAATCTCCTTAGGGTAACCTACAAACACACATCTATTAGTCTTAGCACCTAGTTTATCTGAAATTTTCCTCTTTACATAAGCAGGACATCCCCAAACTCTCAGGTGAGAAAGAGCAGGTTTCTTACCATACCATAACTCGTATGGAGTTTGATCAACTGATATAGAGGGCACTATGTTTAGAATATAAACCGCACTCTCAAGTGCATCACCCTAAAAGGATCTGCTGAGTTATTCTTAGCTCATCACAAATCGAACTATATTGAGTAGGGTTCGATTTCTTCTTTCTGAGACTCCATTGTGTTGGGGTGTATAAGGAGGTGTCATCTAGGGTAAAATACCATTATCCCTTAGATAATCCTGAAACTCTTTGCTTAAGTATTCACCGCCTCAATCAGATCGAAGGGTCTTGATACTTTTCCCAAGCTATTTCTCTATTCTAGTTTTGAATTCTTTGAATCTATCGAAACTTTCAATCTTGTGCCTCATAAGGTACAAATAACCATATTGTGAGTAATCGTCGATAAAGGTTATGAAGTAGACGAAAGCCTCATGTAATTTAACACTCATTGGACCACATACATCAGAATGTATTATTTCCAAAGTACTAATGGCACATTGACCCTTTCCTTTACAGGTTTCTTAGTCATCTTCCCTTTTAAACAAGGTTCACATGCACCATAGGATACCCATTCCATTGGATCTATGTCTCCACATTTGTGTAACTTAGTTAAGTGAGTCTCATTTATGTGGCCTTGACTATAATGCCATAAGTATGAGGATTTCTCATTATCTAATACCTATTTCTTAACAATGTTCTTATTTAGAATTTCAGCTTTAGTATCTAGAATGTATATTCCATCCACAGATATTCCACAAGCACAACGAATATTATCACGCTGAATTTGACATTTATTATTAGAAAATAAAATTTCAAATCCTTATGTTGCTAAATGCCCAAGAGAAATAATATTCTTAGAGATAGAAGGAATATAATAGCAATTGTTCAAAACTAAAAGAAGGCCACTAGGCAAATAAAGGCTATATGTCCCTACATCTGTTGCAGCAACCCGTGCTCCATTTCCAACTCTTAGGTCCATTTCCCTCTTTGCGAGCCTCCTGCTGTTTCACAATCCCTACATAGAAGTATAGATATGAGTACCACAACTAGTATCTAATACCTAAGTAAACTCATAGAGAACTATAGAGAAACTCTCTATCATGAACATACTTGAAGTAGATGCCTCACTCTACTTCTTCTTCACTTATTTAGAAATCAGACCTTCTAACCTGCATTTCATTTTGGCACTTTTCATGAGTCTTCTCTTGACCTTGAAAGCTCTACACTTTCTTATCTTTCGATCCTCAAAATAAGTTGATTCTCAAGTTTATTTATAAACTTTATATCATATTGTACTAATAGGTTCATCATCTCGAAAAAATTATAATGATCATTGATGCCATAGAAATCTGTTTTGAAATTGTCATACCTAAGAGGTAGACCTTTTAATATAATCTTTTTCAAGGCTTCTTGATCATAAGTAACTCCCATTTTTTGTAAGTGTTCGTATTTATCATAAATAGTCATGGTAAACTCAACTGTTGAGGTGTTGGCCCCTAGACTTGCAGATAGTATGAATGTTTCAGATTCATTCATCATTACAAGTTGCACAATCGTAAACTCCAAGTCCATATTCCTGCAAAGATCCTAGTACCTTGGAAGCATAGTGTTGACCATAGTGTTATTTACGAAATCACAGTCCCTTTTATGCTTCACGTACTTATCAATTTGATAAATAAATGGATCCTTTCCGAGGAGTTCGGGATATGGATTATATAATACATAATCCAGACCAAGGCTCTTTAGGAACCTTGTCACACACTCAAACCACTCATGAAAGTTGTCTCCTTTGTAAAACTTTTTATCAATCGGATGCATTATCAGTATTAGTGTTCTTTATTCAACCTATATATAAGATAGAATTTGTTTAGACTTTAGTATATGTACATGCATTTTTTATAAGGTCTTTTATTAAACACATAATTCCTACTACTATCTCAACATTTAAATAGCCCCTTCTATTCAAATTCGGGAAATTTGGTTAAACAAATTTTTCTTAGTAGGTAGCATCCATAGCCAGTCATCATGACCCCCACTATTGCAAGTCAACCCACAACAAGATAACCATGGTTGGAACCCATCCATTTTCATCTCTTGCAATCGCTAGCCTATTTGAGTTCTTTTTCTTGAGACGTGCGTACCCAATTGTAAGACTCCTCAAATGTGTCTCCAATTCGTCATTAGCTCGAATAATATGGACAACTAACCCTTCTTGGTTAAGGCTTTAACCCCATCTAGTCTCATGACCAAACACATGTTAGAGGAAAGCATGTTGTACATGTTCTTATATCCATTAATAAGGTTTGTATCATGACTTATGATGGGAAGACAATTACCGCCTTAATATTGTTGTAGGGATTTTATTGGTGCCACTGGTCTCACCTTATTCTAGGTCTTATACGATGGATATGATTATGAAATAATAATTTTAGGCTATTAGGAATTATTAACTCTAAGTGAACATGCTCTAGACTAGTATATCATAATCATTGTATTATGCCAAGACTCCACATAGAATGCAACGGAAACAAGGTTCATGTTTAAGTTCTTACACCTATGTCTATAAGTTTTAATTTAACAATTTAAACCCCGTTTATAAAACCATATGCAGAATCTAATTCACATACTAGAAATTGACTAAGTCATAAAAAGTCCATTTGGTACTCTTGAATCTAATACCGATGGTGATTTCCAGGTTGGAGAGGCCCCCTAAAAGTGAATGAACAACATTGTCCAATCCTTGTCAAAATCACCACGACACTTCTATTCGTTGTACCATAGACAATTATGATTTAAAGATTTCATTCGTTAATTAAGTGAAGTAAGGGATGACCCTCAATTAAAGCATTTACACTCTTGGTAAAACATTGCTAATTTTATATGATAATAACTTTGACTAAGTTTGAGCAAAACCTTAATCTAGTTATCAAATCATTTTCTATAACAGGAATTGAACCCTAAGTCATGCATAGCATACTTTAATCAAAATATAGAAAATCACATTTTAACATATTATTTTCAATCATGCATAGTATAATGCCAGTTCTGATATCACAGCTAGTTAATTAAGATAATAATTGAACATGCTATCGTTGTAAGGTGGAATTTCAAAACTTAAAATTAACCTATAGATCTCCTAAGCATACCATGTTTGATACAATCTAAGTTAAAATGTTCCAGAGATGCTTTTAGGTTTATAAAACATATAAAAGAAGCATAGCATTTAAAGATTAAAGCATTACTAGTTGATGCTTGCTTTCTCTCTTTTGGTAGCGTTATTCCCTTTGAGTATTTCAACAACACTTCGTTAGCATGAGATTCCAAACTAAGAGAGCCTCTATGATTAATTTACATGGATCTTCACCAATGAAACCCTCGAGGAGGAAGAACCCGTCAGTTGACAGTAGAAGTTAGACCACTCGGAAATATACCAAAAAAAAATTCTGAAGGCTCACTTGAGAAAGAGCCTTCAATAAGAATTCTTCTATTGTTTGGAGAATTTGGTGAAGGATCTCACATAATAAAGGAAGTAGAGAGAGTCAAATCTAAAGAGAAAATCTTAGCTTAAAGCTATTTTCGGTTGTTCTTGTATATGAATAAAGAGAGGAGCTGGAGGCTTATTTATAAGGAAAAGGGGGAGTGTTAGACTCCCCTTTCAACAACTAAATGGCATGGGATAAAATCTCATCCCATGTCTATTGGGTCAGTCACCCGGGTCATGGTGACCCTCGGGCTGACCCACGTGGGTGAACAAGGGAAGCCCTAGTGGGTTTCCCTTGTTATGTCGCAAGCCCAAGCTTGTGGCCCATGTAAGCGCTGCCATGGGTAGCACTTTCGTGCTTGCAGCCCGCAAGAGCACGAGCTTAGCTCACGAGCTAGTGGCTCATGAGCTTTTCATCTCGCTGGGCAACCATGCGGGCCCCACTTTGAACAACCTATGTTCGTTTGGGGCCCACTCACAATGGGTTAAATTCCATTGCTCGCTCTATGTAATTTTTCCTATTTCCTCTTTATTCCTTTTAATTATTAATTCGGTTCAACCAATTAATAAATCTTCTAACAAATTCGACAACTTATATTTTCAGCATAGACCTAGTTTATAGGTTCTTTACTTAGTCTGATAAAGACCCAAAGTGTTTAACCTCATAGGATCCAAAAGTATAGAGTTGCTAGGGGTTAACCTAAACTTTGCTTCCCATCCAGGAACCTTTAGGCTTAGTGTTCCAGACAGATATGGAACCCGTTAGCTCTAGACGATCAAATGGGCATTCTAGCAAAGGCGTATGATCCCCCGACACTTGGAATGTCATGTGTTTGTGACTTGATTCGGTTCTGCAGTAGTAACCAATACAATACAATCCTTCCATCAAGTTAAGTACCATCCAGTTTATTGAGCTTGGATTAAGTGTTAGCTCATGTAATAGCCATAGCTATCTTGGAATTAGACTTATTCATGAAGAACACCACTCAACCATTATGTATCAAGATTGACTAGAAACATGTTCTATCAATCTTATACTCTTATTGGAGGTTTATTGTAGAACCAGAGTTAATAGTACCTCATAGTACTCTAATGTTTTTGAAACAGCAAACTGTCTAGGATAGTGAAATTAAGTGAGTACTAAGTATACTCATAATTAATGAAGCTTACTAGTGTTTGTTTAAGGGAAAACATCTCAGTTTTGCTGAGTAATTAATTACGTTACGACTTAGAGTAGGAAAAGCTGAGTCTATGTTGAGTACTACTTAGTTTAGAAGTATATCAACTCAGTTGTGCTGAGTTAGCTCTTATTAAATAAAAGTTATTTCCTTTGACACTGAATGACAAACATGCTACTAACAAATTCTATGAGAAATGGAATATTCCTTAAATATTTTTCAAGTAAAATAGCGCTGAAATTAAGGAAGATTTCCAGTGGTCCTCACAAAAGAAAAGGTGTTAGTACGAAATGTCAGGATTCCCTCACTAAAGTCCAAGAAAAAAGGAATCATCTGACATGCGCCATTTTCCAATGTCTCCATGCATCTCTGCCAATGAACAATTCAATAAATATGAAGATTCCACATTGCATTATCATGCTCCTCTCTCAACCGAATTTCTTGAAGACAAAATGATATTTTGTCAATGGAATTTTATCGATCCATAATGTTTAATTTCTATCTCTAAACATCTTGGAATTTATCTCTAATAGGAAGATTCAAAAGATATGAAGAGAAGAGAAATTGAAGATCAGCAACCTCGAAAAGTTTGCAACATGTACTTCATAGAGCTTCAACTATAAATAGAAGACTAAAGCAGACATTCAAACTTGGTGAATCAACTTGAATTTCATATAGATCTGAAACTGTACGAAATTACTCTCAACTTCAAGAAATTCCAAACTCATACAATCAGCAAACATCAATTCCAAATCTGTTTGTAATAGAGAGATTCACTTAGATTTAACATTGTAAGTATTCAACGTTTCTATGAGTTGAATTCAGTTCGCAATCTTTTCATTCAAATATGAGTGTCAATTTGGGAAGGGTACTCAAACTGAGTTAAGCTGTAGTTAGGAAGGTAGGTACTTACTGTAAAACTCTATCTATCCATTGTAAAGGCTGCTCCACCTAAGTAAGGTATGAACACTAGTGGATCAAAGCTTGGTAAAGGTATCTAGTGACTGGAGGTAGGCTTGGGGCCGAACCAGGATAAAATTCAGGTGTTGAAGTTCTAAACTTACGCTTTTAGCTTTTACTTTGTTTAGCTCATTCATCATCTATCCTTTGTTATTCATCTTTGCTTGAAAAACCAATCCGTACTAAGTAGATTACTCAGCAGCAAATTGTAGATAAACTATGCCAATGAAGCTAAGCAGTTTATTTAGTTTTTATATCATTATTCAGCACGCATACTTAGCACGATATAAAAACTTAACTTGGTAAAATAGCATTTCATAAATCTTAAAAAGTAACCAAGATTTGCATTCACCCCCCTCTGTGGTTGTTTTCAATCTATCAAAGGTTCAACAAGGGGTATCAGAGATGTTTCTCAACTTTTAGACTAATCATCTTTGAGTCAAGATCAATAAATGGCTTATAACAACTACGGTTCCGGTTCTAGTTAGGCAATTCTCCTTAAAGAGGGGATGTCTGTTACGAGACCACCTCTATTTGATGGTAATCACTATACTTTCTAGAAAAATAGCATGAAAAACTTCATCTAGTCCCAAAGCATGTAGGCTTGGCTTACTATCATGCTTGGCCCTAGAGTTCCCATAGTTGTGAGGAATGGTGTGCTTGTTCCCGTAGATCAAGAAGACTACGATGATGTTGATCTGAGGCTTCTCAAAGAGAACGCCATAGCGATTAATTACTTACATTGTGTGTTAGATCTTATAGAGTTCAATAGGGTCTCAAGATGAGAGACTGTATAGGAAATCTAGAAGAAATTAGAGATTACCTATGAGGGGACAGACAAGGTCAAGGAGTCAAAGATCAATCTCATGCTAAGGGAGTATGAGATTTTTTCCATGGGTGCCAGCAAGGATATTCAAAGCATGAATACTAGGTTCATTAACATCATTAATGAGTTGAAGAGATTAGGGAAGGAGTTCGATGAAGAAGAGCTCGTAAAAAGATTCTGCGCACTCTTACTCTAGAGTGGGACTCCAACAAGAGTGCTATTAAAGAAGCTCATGACCTGAAGACCTACAGCTATGATGAGCTAATAGGCACCCTGCTGACACATGAGATATCTCTAAGGAAGTATTCTGATGACTCCAAAAGGAGTCAAGGTAAGGAGGGAGAGGGAAAAGCCATTGTCCTAAAAGTTAATTCATCTTATGAGTCCACTAGCTACGACTTTAATGAGCAAATGGCCCTTCTAACCAGGTGTGAGCACGGGATTTTGTACCAGCTCGCGCGTTCTATGATGACGGCTTTTCGGGAAATTTATCCTCGAATAACACAATTTTCGACCATCCGACGATCTTCACATGGGAATCCTCCTCGGACGTTTTATATTATTT